>PVKC010005049.1:0-34151 GCA_004027635.1 Crocidura indochinensis | reverse complement strand
CAGAAATTGCTCCTGGCAGGCACGGGGGACCATATGGGGCACCGGGATTCGAACCAATGACCTTTTGCATGAAAGGCAAACGCCTTACCTCCATGCTATCTCCCGGGCCCCAGCAATTTCTGAGCATGAAGCCAGGAGTAACCCCTGAGCACTGCCGGGTGTGACCCAAAAACAAAAACAAAAAACAAAAAACAAACAAAAAAAGATGTATTGCATATAATATATTTACACTCCTATTTAGATTGCAATGAGAAAATATGTTTGGCGAATTATCCTTATCAAATATCAAAATGGTACTATTTAAAGATCTTTAAAATCAATATAAATTAATCTAAAGTAATTAAAAACTTTAATTTACGGTGATGTTTTTCTCAAGTATATTTATCTGAGACTTTAAAATACTTTCAATATATTTAAATTTAACTTAAATTAAATTAAATATACATTTTAGGAAATGTTTCTATTTTAATGTAGATTCTGAAAATGTTAAGCTACTTTAAAAGATAAATATGATATTCTAACTGTTACATTAATATAAAATATGAAATTAACATAAATTTATATGTTTACATGTTATATATATAAAATATATGTATTTTAGGTATGGTTTAAAGTTAGAAAATCCCAACGGAGACATGGGTTCTATGATTTGTAAGACAACTGGAACTTACATTGGTGAGTAATCTTTCTTCTTTATAATGCTCAGAAATTTTCTATTCTGTTTATTTTCTTTATAGTCTCCTAAAATCTGCACAGATTCACCACTTAAAAAAATTAGCAGCGGCCTGGGAGATAGCATGGAGGTAAGGCGTTTGCCTTTCATGCAAATGGTCATTGGTTCGAGTCCCGGTGCCCCATATGGTCCCCCGTGCCTGCCAGGAGCAATTTCTGAGCATGGAGACAGGAGTAACCCCTGAGCATTGCCGGGTGTGACCCAAAAACCAAAAACCAAAATAAAATAAAATAAAATAAAATAAAATAAATAAAAAAAAATTAGCAGCTCTTCTTTTCTTCAGATTCTTTCAATTTTATATAATCATAAATGAATTACCTTTTTCTGAAGGTTTGCATCTAAGATATGTCTCTTTAAATTTTTCTCTGCTATCTAGAATATTTAAAACCTTTCTCTCTATCCCGAATATACATTGTTTTATTGTTTTCCCCTTGCTCTGTGTACTCCAGCCATATGTGTGTGGATAGATAGATCTGCCTGCCAGGAGCGACTTCTGAGCAAATAGCCAGGAGTAACCCCTGAGCGTCACCGGGTGTGTCCCAAAAAACAAAACAAAACAAAAAAATCTATACAATAAGAACTACAAAACAAAACATTGATTCAGGAAATAAAAAAGGACACAAGGAAATGGAAACACAACCCTGCTCGTGGATTGGGACGATTGACATCATTGAAATGGCAATACTTTCCAAGGCAATTGTACAGATTTAATGAAATCTCTATAAGGATACCATACAACTTTTCAAAGCAATAAATCAAACACTTCTGCAATTCATGTGGAGCAATAATCTATGAATAGCTAAAACAATTCTTTGAAAGATGGGAGGCATTCCATTATTTGTTAGTCTTTAGCAATTGATAATTTTGTTATTTTTACTAGCCATAGCTTATATGAACCTTTTATAAATTTTTAAAATCGTTGGTACATCTTTAAGATAGTTGTTTTTATTTCTTTGAGGATTTATGGATAGTTGTGGAATTGCAATTTAAATGTGATGTTTCTTTGCTTTTAAATCATCTTTATAATGTGCAATTATTCTTCTTCTGTGATTGAGGACTTAATTGATTGTAGTATTTTAATTAATTCCAGGTCATCACAATGTCAGCTTCATCTTAGATAGTGATTATGGGAGGTAAGTCATTTTGTAAACAGCAGTTTTCATAATTGACTCAACTGAATAAATAAAATAAAAGTGTGTATTTACTTTCGGCTATTCATCCAGAAATAGAGATTAAAACAAAATCACATTCTATCTGCAAATTAACATTGAAGAAATCTGTAACACCCTTTTACTCACAATGTGTGCCTTAGATATGACCTTTTCACATGGGAAATGTAGTATTACTTAAAAGAACACATTTACAAAATATTTGATTGTGATATTGGAAAGTGATATTTCATGCCTCAGAGCTCTCCTGGTTCAATTTTTTCTAAAGTAATTTAATTTTGACTTGAACTAAGAATAAATAAACCTCAAGATTAATGCTACCTGACCAAGATTTGTAGGTAGAAAGACACAGACTTTTGTGAAAGATGGGAGTTATAGTTTTCAATTGTCTGTGAATACCAATGTTAATGATTCGTATTTATAACTTTCCTCAAAGCACAACTCATTTTCAGGTAATCCCAGTTACTTTCAGTAAATCATAGTATTATTGAAATATAGTAATATTTAAATCTCAGCATGTTCTAAGCCACATATTATTGAGTATAATAACATGTAGTGATAGATTTTTTAACTTTTTTATTTATTGATTGATTGATTGGTTTCTGGGCCACACCTAGCAGTGCTCAGGGGTTACTCTTGACCCTGAACTAAGAAATCGCCCCTGGCAGGCTGGGGGACCATATGGGATGCTGAGAATTAAACCTGGCCCCTCCTAAGTTGGCTGCATGCAAGGCAAACGCCCTACCGCTGTGCTATCTTTTCGGTGTCTAGTGATAGATTTTGTACTGAGTACTTTACATGTATTATCTAATTTAATCTTCCCAATTCAACTATAAATTAAAATTATTTTATCCAGTTCACAATGTGAAAAAAGGAATTAGGAAACAAATTTGTCTAAATAAATTCAGTAGAATCAATTGTGGATGAATGCATGTAGTCTTTGGGGTCTGTATATTTCTAAATCTCTGCTATGGCGGATGCTGGATTACATGTACGGAATTATGTCTTTTCACTGCTTAACAAATTGGTCCACACTTTTCTTCCAAGGCACAATCACCACTCTCCTGGGAACTTTCTCTATATCTGTAGTCTGTTCCAGCAACTGGGTCATGCTCAATGTCTTTCATGTGCAGGATCATCATGTGCCAGACTTAAATTATTTTTCCTACCTTACATATCAAGATATTTCATTAAGGGGCCCGGGAGATAGCATGGAGGTAAGGCGTTTGCCTTTCATGAAAAAGGTCATCGGTTCAAATGCCCGTGCCCCAGATGGTCCCCCGTGCCTGCCTGGAGCGATTTCTGAGCATGGAGCCAGGAGTAACCCCTGAGCACTGCCTGGTGTGACCCAAAACCCACAACAACAACAAAAAAAGAAAGATATTTCATTGAGAAGATGAACAGCTAATAGAAACCTAAAGGATTTATGATGGAGACTTCCAATGCTAATTAGATGTTGACCAGCAGGAGAATAGGACTGTTCATTTCTTTTTTGTCCTCAAATAGAAAGATGATTAGAAGGAAAGAAGCACCTAGTCACACTAGATGTGATTGCTGGTGGTCAGTATTTGCAGAAAAAAAACTATTTGCAAAAAAATAAAAGGTAGACATCGTCCCTGCAAGCATGGACTGACTTATAATTGAACTGGTGAGACCAAACACATTGTATTTGAATTTAAAGTTTGTTTTGTTCTACTCATACTTAGAAGTTTAAAATAAAGACTGGAACAAAACCATGAAGAAAGTTATAGTTTAAGGACAAAACTAGAGTAGACTTTTGTGTAAGTGGTGCTAAAATTCACTTCTGTGACTTACGTGGGGAAATGGTTTAAAGTTTTCATAAATTGTTATTCTCTGCAGGAAGATAACCTACCTTATATCTCACTTCATTGGACAGGGCAATAACATTTTGTTGAAAATATTTGTGAAACATGTTAAACGCAATGATGGTTAAGTTTGAAGTGATTGCTTTACGAGAATCTATGCTTCTATATTGTTCTTCATGCCATTATTATGAAGGGTATGAAAATGAATTCATAGTTCTGCATCTATATGACATGCATTAACTGCCAAATCTATCCCTTGCCTCTTAGAAAACTAGTTTTCAATAAATAGAAGATCTAAATTATCAGCCTGAATGTGATTGATAAGTATATAAATTAATATGCTTCATTAACAATACCCTGGAAGTTTTTAATATTCAGAGCTATTAAATTTTCATATAATGTAGGTAAAAATAATGCATCAAATTATTGATCCTGTGATCTATCTTATAATTATTTTAAGTCTATGGTAGCTATTTTTTTGTATTAATGTCTCAGAGTTGATGGAATAGTGCTATCTATACAAAACAATCTTGGGGATTTAAGTTGACTATATAGTATGACATTTACTACTTTCAAAGTCTAATTTTAAGATTGCACGGCATTTTCTAAATGTCAAGTCATTTTATAATTAAAAAAAACATATTGTTAGAAATTTCAGGAACATTCCTGAATATCACACAAACCAATTAAAGAACACCAGGGCATCCACTCTTGATTTCTGTTAATACCCATCTTGTATCCTCTATTACCTCCAGTTCAAATAACAGCTGTCCAAAACTGATAAGGCTCAGATGAGACTGCCTTAATTGAGAAATGCCTAGTCATTATCAGTGAATTAGGGAAAAATCACCTCAGTGTCACACCAAATAAATTGCATTCAAATTTTTATTTCAGGAGGCAATTTTCCTACTAACTTAAGAAGTGGTTCATTTTTCAGATGCAGGATCTAACCATGGTCAATAATAATGTCAAAACTAGCATCATTTCACATCTTAGGACAATCAGCTTAAAGGCTTAGAGCAGGAAAATGTAAAGCCCAGTCTGAATTTCTTCTATAAATAATTTAACATACAACATTTCCAGGGACTCGTTAGTCTTACAAATGCACATTTTAATGCCTGGGTTAAATATGTGGAAAGAGAACTGGTGGCACAAATTAGCATTTTCCCATTTAGATTCTAGTTTCGTATGTTATAATTATGATGAATGGGTTTTGAGTAATGTTTGAATTTACTAACTTTTTTAATTAATACATTTTATTGGGGTAATTAAGAGATCATCTAATTTCTATGAATAAGATTCCTTTGTTTTTTTTTTAACCCTCTTCTCTGTGGACAAACAAGTGTATATTAAAAAAGTAAGGAATTGTATTTATTAAGGGTAGTTTATGTGGGATGTGTTGTTAACTTGTTCTCAACATTTTTGCCCTGAAATTAATAATAGGAGAAGAGAAAACACATAGGTTAGGGTTCAAACCTCAGCACTCAAGCTGTCTATATTTAAACTTTGTCTCAGCCCCTGTGTTCTATGTCAGCTTAAGGAATAAAAGTACGAATCTGCATAAGGTTGATGTAAATTAAATGGCAGAGAAAATTAAGGGACCAAGGAGAGAACTAAGGGATCAGTGGCACATTGTTTGAATGTTGATCTCTGTCACTGCCTAATCGCCGAATACTGTTGGGCATAGACCTAAAGGACCTGGAAAAAATGCCAACGTGAGACTGCCAGTCCCACTGGCCTCTAGCAATGCCACTCGGCCAACCTTTAGCCTTTGATCACCTGTTCTAGTTACACTGGGAATGTCCCCATACTAAAATGGATTATAAGGGAATATAACAGGAAGGTCATTTTTTATTGAGGGGTGATTTGCATATCATTAAATGTACCTAGTTTAAGTGTACCTAGTTTAAGTCTAAATTTTCACAAGTTCCTGCATATATGTACATGTAACATAGTAATCAATAACTTTAGTAGTCAATAACTAAATCATAAAAGGAAACTATTTTATCTTCAGAAAAAGTTCAGCTCCTTTGCATATTATACTCTGATCTCTATGATTAAACTAAAAAAATATATTCTCTAGGTAAATTTCATTTTTAAAGCAAGATTTTTTACTTTGTTGTTTTTGTTTTCAAACAGGAGTTTTCCAGAAAAAATGGCATATTTTGTTTCTTCTCTCAATAAAATTTCAATGTTTCAAACCTATGCAGGTATGTAAGAAATCTCTATGTGTGTGACAGAGAGGGATGCTTCATTTCCTCAAATCAAAAACAATAATGACTGTAGGTAAATTTGTTTTGTATTTCCAAGAAAGGGAAAAGATAGGAGGTCTTAGAGGCAGCCTCAAGTTTCGGTCCTAATGAAGACTAATTAGAAAAATAAATTCATTACATAAATAGAGATAGTGGGGAAGTTTGCCACTTGTCTTCGCTTCTCTGTATAAAGGGATGAAAAAGAAATTCCTGCAGTGAGTTTTCAATAACAACTAGCACTCTCTTTTTTTAATTTTATGCTTCCAGTATGATCCAAAAGAATCCTTAAGCAAATGGTAATTTATTTTAACTTTTACAGAGGATTCAGGTTAGTGACATCCTAACAAAAGTAGCGATTCTAAGACCTCTTGCAAGAATTGCACTTAAGGCCAAATAGAGTGATTTCTTGTTCATAGATGTCCAGCTGTGTCCTGGGATGTGACTCAAGTGATAGAACACATGTTTTCACCATGCACCACCACAGCCAGCATGCAATCTGAATATCACTGCTATTATCACTATTAACTCCAATGCCACCAATGTGTCTCTTGGAATAGGTCGAATGTGTTATATCTTGTCTTTTTTCTAGAATTTGCCTGCAAGCACACATTAAAATATGGAGAATTTTAATAAAATTAAATAGAATATTTTGTAATCAGATATCTCATGCACCAGACATTGGACTTATTTACCAGTCTGCCTAAATTGTTTATAAAAAATAAGAATTCTGATAGGATTTAATATGTTAGTATACAAAATGTAAATATAAGAGATTGTCTTGTGCATGCAAAATAATTCTTTTAAAGCATGAAGGAGAAATTCTGCCTTTCCCTTTTCTTTTCTTTGGGAAGCAAAAAAATCTATGCTCAGCCCAAGTTTCCCATCCCATTATTAAAGTCTCTTAAGTACCGGTCACCACTCAGGCCTAATCTCCAAGACATCTAATCTCCAAGGTCTCCATGGAAACCATCCATTGCCATCTTTGTAAGATTGCATCAGACACAAAATAAGGAGACACCAAATTTATTTACTTACTTCTCAACCAATCTCCACTGTGCTCAGTGCTATGGTTAGGTAACTTGGAAAATCTGCTAAAAAAAGAAAAAAAGTCAAGTCTGTGTCATGAGAGTGACATTTTGTGAAATGTGCTACTCTTTTCTTTCCTCCTGCAGAGATCACTAAAATTTCACCTTCCCAAGGCAGCCTTCGAGGTGGCACAACACTGACAATCAGTGGGTTCTTCTTTGATCAGACGGATTTCCCAGTACGAGTGCTTGTTGGAGGTGCTTAATGCTATTTTAATTTACTTGGAAGGGGGATTTTAGGAACCACCCCAGTAAACCTCAAAGGTTGTTCTTGTGTTTGGAGTGATACTTGATGATACGTGAAGGAACCACATGGGATATTGGGGATCAAATAGGGATTTGCTGTATCTAAGGCAAGTAAGCGCCTTATACTCTCTCTGGCTTCAGATTCTTAATTTTTCAGTTCCTAATTTCTTACTTTTTTATTTTTTAAAAAATACTTTTGACCCCAGAGGCAATGCTTTATTATAGTTAGCATGTACAGGACAGAATATTATTAAACTTTTTTTTCCCTCTTACTACTTTGTCCTTTAAAATTACATTAAAGATAAGGTAATGTGCTTAAAAATGATGTTGGCATTTATGTTTTCTGTGTACATAGTTATCTCACCTTGCAACCATCAAAGCACACAACCACATGCCCCTGTGTTACCACTAATTTCTTTTAAATTTGTTTAGTTATTTATTCACTTTGTTTTTTTGTGGATATATTCCCTCTACAGCTAATTAATAGTCTGACCTAATGTAGTGTTTTGTTCAAATACACATTGTAATTTCACTATCTTTCATCTACTGAACATTCAAAATATTGAAAGTCAGACATGAAGTATACATTTTTCAAACCATCAAACATGATTTGATAAAGAAACTTTTGCCGATTTCTGTACCCCCTGCTTGTATGGACACTAGTTTGCATTTCAGTAAATAGGCACTGATGAAGGACGTTATACAAGGCATGCCAGAAACATAGGTTCTCTCCCAAGTCTAGCTGCTTCTATGTCCAATCATTTTCTTTAAGACCCTGATCAATTTAGATTTCATTCTGCCTGTAAAGTTGCCATTTACAAATAATTTTCGTTGTTTTTCTTTTTTTTGGGGGGGGGTCACACCCGGCAGTGCTCAGGGGTTAACTCCTGGCTCCATGCTCAGAAATTGCTCCTGGCAGGCACAGGGGACCATATGGGGCACCGGGATTCGAACCGATGACCTTTTGCATGAAAGGTAAATGCCTTACCTCCATGCTATCTCCCAGGCCCCTTCAAATAATTTTCATTTGAAGAAAGTTAAAACCAATTTGTGTTTTGGTTTAGCTTTTTACCTAGAGGAGTGATAGCATCTATTTTTATAAATTCTGAACATTATGGATTATGTAAGCAATTTTTCTTGAAAAAGGTTTTAAATTTGATTCTCAGAAATTGTGAAAGATTCTAACTCAGACTTGTGATGATTTTCTGGGAAATTTTGCCTTGGAGGAAAATGACCATAATTAGAATATTAACTGAAAAGCATATGAAAAATCATCTTTGCCTTTTGCTGTTACAACTTTGCTCTTATTGACAAAGTTCTTCAAGATAAGCTGATGAGATTTTCATCTGACACTATCTCTCTAGTACTAGTTCTGCATCTTGTTTCTCTCCTTAGGTCAAACTTGTGATATTTTGAATGTCACAGAAACCAGTATATATTGCAAAACACCCCCAAAACCTGATCATCTGAGAGCTATATATCCAGGTAAGTATAAGAAGACAAATGTTCATTTTCACATATGTAAGGAGAATATTGTTTGTACAGAATTAAAATAATTATTTACTTCTTATACTTCATTTTGGAGCCATACTCAGAGATCACTCCTGATTCTTTGACCAAATCTCACTCCTGGCTTTGCTCTGAGGACTACATTGCCCTGCAAGGAATCAAACTGGAGTTAGATCTGAGCATGGCGAATCACCTAACCCAAGTAGTATCTGTATGGCCCTTATTTTTATATGTCATTAGTGTCTTGTCTTTGCGGACTGATAGAATATAACTACATAAACTGAGTAGTTTATATATAGCAAGCATATTCATTCCTGGTACCTAGCAAGCCCAAGGTCATCGTATACATCTATCATGTGTCTGTCGAAAACCTGCTGCCTTCTAGAAGGTGCCTTTTTATGTATAAGTCACTCAAGAAAAGGCTTTTTTTGAAAGGTGCTAATCTCATTTATTAAACCTCCATTCTCATGACCTAAATTTCTTCTTGAGGCATCCACACTAATAATATTACAATAGACATTGAATGACAACATATGGATTTAGGAGAAACACAAAAAGCCCAAAGTATTCAATAATAAGATTCTGAAATTTGAGAATTTGTAGTGGGTGTCATAAGTAACTTCTTAGTAGTTTTTGTTTCTTTACACTTCTTTATTTGAAAATGCAGG
Source organism: Crocidura indochinensis (assembly GCA_004027635.1). NCBI lineage: Eukaryota > Metazoa > Chordata > Mammalia > Eulipotyphla > Soricidae > Crocidura > Crocidura indochinensis. The sequence continues at coordinate 24,663 of PVKC010005049.1, read as the reverse complement.
ATTGGGGGTGGAGAGATAGCACAGTGGTAGGGCATTTTCCTTGCGCATGGCCAACCTAAGACAAAAGGTGGCTTTATTCCTGGCATTCCATATGGTCTCCCGAGCCTACCAGTGGCAATTTCTGAGTGCAGAGCCAGGAATAACCCTATGTCACCTGGTGTGACCCCAAAACCAAAACCAAAATCAAAACAAACAAACAAACAAAAAAGGCAGTATTAAAGTAGCTCCACCCTGGAGGCAAATCTGGTAAGTTTCTTGCACACTCTACTGAAAATAGCATCATTGATCAAATGGGATGGTGTTTTCTTTATATATATATATATATATATATATATATATTAAATAATGATTAGTAATGACTGCTAAAGACTGCATGTACATTGCAAAATACCTCTTTTGCCTATAAAATAAATATCAGATGTTTAGTCTTCATTTGTCCAGGACAAATTCTTTTCTTTTCTTTTTTTTTTTTTTTTTTTTTTTTTACAAATTCTTTTCATATGCCTTCCTATGTCCCAGAGACAGGGCAGCCACAGTTCTACCATTCACAGTGACACTGCTGAGATGCTGGACACATGCCTGAGTGCTTTACATATCTCTCTTTTGTGGTAAAGTTGGTTTATTATTATAGGTTCTTTGGTAGTTGAAGCCAAAGAAATAGATTCCCAACAATTTTAATTGCCTTGGTGATAGTAGAGGATAATGAAACATCCTAAGACATTTGTTTTTATTTGTATAATGTGAAACTTTAAAGGAAAATGTATTTTAGTAGGCTGCTACTGTGGGAGCTGAGGTATTTAGCTTTTCTCCCATCGAATTCATCTGAAGAGGAAAGAATGGGACCATTATTGTCTAGATCCTGACCAATCAGATAAACTCAGAACTGTTGGGGGAAGTCAGGAGCCTGAATTATTTTTGTTGTTGTTTGTTTTTGTGTCACACCCGTTATCGGTGCCCAGGGTTTACTCCTGGCTCTGCACTCAGAAATTGCTCCTGGCAGGCACGGAGGACTATGGGATGCCTGGATTCGAACCACCATTGGTCCTGGCTCCACCACTTGCAAGGCAAATGCCCTACTGCTGTGCTATCTCTCTGGCCCCAGGAGCCTAAATTTCTTTTCCTTTTTTTTTTATTGTGACTGATGTGCATTACACAGAATTATTTACGATACATAGTGACAATGAATGAAGGGCATTCCCATCACCAATGTTGTCCTCCCTCCACTCCTGTTCTCAGCATGTCTCCCATATCTCCCTCCTTTACTCCCCAGAATACAAGTGTAGCTGGTCTCCACTTTACAGGGAAATCTGCTATGTGGACAAATTGCTAGATGAACAGGCTGAAAATTCAATAGTTATGCAGAGGTATCAACAGATTGCTATAAGTGGAAGAACTTGTTCCTGTTTTGTTTGTTTTTATTTATTTTAAATACATATCTTTATTTAAGAATCATGATTACAAACATGTTTGTAGTTGAGTTTCAGTTATATAACAAAAAGAGCAACCCCCTTCACCAGTGCAACATTTCCACCACCAATGCCCTCCATCACCTTCTCCCTCCTCCTGCACCTCTTGCCTGCATTCAAGACAGGCATTCTATTTCTCTTACTCACTACCATTATCATGGTAGCTGTCAGTGTAGTTATTTCTCAATTCCTGTTTGTCACCGGGTGGTCCAAATAGCAACCAAACAAACAAACAAACTTGTAAACCCAATAGTATTTATTTTTCAATCAACAAAGCAGTGCCTTTGGTGGCATAATTAAGAGAAACAAATGGTCTGAATCTTGATGCTTGTAGAATTAACTTAAAAAGTCAGTATCAGGGGCCGGGCGGTGGCACTGGAGGTAAGGTGCCTGCCTTGCCTGCGCTAACCTAGGACGGACCGCAGTTCGATCCCCCGGTTCCCCATATGGTCCCCCGTGCCTGCCAGGAGCGACTTCTGAGTGAATAGCCAGGAGTAACCCTTGAGCGTCACCGGGTGTGGCCCAAAAAAACAAAAAAAAAAAGTCAGTATTAATCATTTAAAATAATAATTACTGTCAATCTTAAATACAATATCTAATGTCAAGTATTTTATGTTCATGTATTATATATATTATATTTAATCTCCATAGCTGTTATGCAGATAAATTGCAGTGTTACTCAATTTTGCTCATGTAGACCTAGAGGTGCAGAGGAATAAAATAATAATAAATTATAGGGAAGGTAGCTCAAAGAGAATATCTTCCATGCATGATACATATAGTTTGCTTACATGAAGTCCACCAGTCAACCACTAGCCCAACAGTGCTTCCAGCCAGCAGCACCAGTATGAATATTACTAAGGATGGTCCCTGGAAACCCAGAAACTGGCACAGGGTGAACTAGCTTGAAACAGGGTTACTATGAGGATTAAAAAAACAGTACAGACATAAGAGAGAAGAACATGCGATTAGGGGGCTCACGGTCACATGCACTGAGAATACTGTCATACAAAATAGTAATTGTTGTTTAGAACCAATAAACACAGGAAGAGGAAGGACAGACATTGACTTTTGCCTATCTAAGCTAATATAACCTGGCTGGCTTTTACATCTCAAAGTGGCTCAGGGCAGCTAATACAAAAGTCTCTGGAATGTTTTCTTCTGGGAAAGGGGGCAGATACAAAAGTAAATGCAGAACCTCACCTAGAGGGCATTCCCAAATGGTGCTGGCATTCTGGCATTCCAGTACTTGGTAATTAAGGGTCCATAGCTCACCTTTCTTACCCCTCTTCTCACACTATAATCATTCTAACTAAGCATATTTATTTCCTAGTATTTGTATATCTAACACACACCACTGGAGAGTCCCCTCCCAAAATAAATCAATACATTATATTATATTATCTTTAATAGTATTCTGGCTTTGGGGCAGCAGGATAAAGGGATATGAAAATTTTTAAATTTACTTATGCAAATGTTCTGAAAATAGGAAGTAGGACAGAATACTTCAAACCATTAACCAGATAGAAAGAAAGCTTATGAAATTCCACATCATGTTTGTGATGAAAGGTTTCTTTTCCTCTGTCATGTTCAGGTGGGAGAGGCTTAAAACTTGAGGTATGGAATAACAGTCGGCCAGAGCATTTGGAAGAGATACTTGAATACAATGAAGAAACTCCAGGGTACATAGGTGCTAGTCGGGTAGATTCAGCTTCTTATAGATGGCCCCTCGAATACGACACATTTGTTGCACGTTTCAGTGGATTTTTGGTGGCTCCAGAGTCTGATGTTTATAGATTCTACATCAAAGGTGATGACCGGTATGCTATTTATTTTAGCCAGACTGGACTTCCAGAAGATAAGGTAAGGAAGTCATAGAATATTGACTAATATATTGACTCATTTTATTCAAAGAACTGTAGGTGTATACATATTATTCTGCATCTAAACCAATCGATATGTAAAGAATGTATGAGATACACAATCAAGTGGTTGAATTCTTGACTATTCTTGACAATGTGATATGAGTGATAAAATCATCATAGAACACCTCTTCTTAAAAGAAAGGTTTTCTCTGATTGAAATTTTCTCTGGGGAACACCCCTGAAGAGAGTTGCCATGGGCTAGGCAGGACTCATAGTAGATCCCAGTGATGCAGTACTGTTTAGGCCCACTGGTATTGTGGGCTATCAGAGCCAGATTGGCAATGCTTCAGGCCAATGGGGCTACCCCTGGTGGTGTCCAGGAGAACATGTGGCCTCCAGGAAGCAAACTCAGGGCTTGTGCACCCAAGTTGTGTGCTGCTGTCCTTTGAGCTACTTCCCAGAACCATAATAATCCATCTTAACAAAAGCCAGCATCTTCTAATTCTAATTGTAGGCAGATTTAGTGAACTTTGTCATGTTTTAAACCTAATTATAAGGATGCTGGGGCTGAAGAGAGAGTGCAGGAGGTAGGTATTTTCTTTGCTCACTGTTGACTCCACTTGAATCCCCATTATTACATATGATTCCCCATAGACTGCTGTGTGTTCCCTGAGCACAAAGCAAGGAGTAAGCTTTAACATGGTTGTGTGTGACCCCTCAAAATAAGCTCAAACCAAAAAACTTTTTTGGGGGGATTTGGGTCACACACACACCAGGGGTTACTCTTGGCTCTACGCTCAGAAATTGCTCCTGGCAGGCTCAGGGGACCATATGAGATGCCGGTATTCAAATGACTGTCCTTTTGCATGCAAGCCAAACACCCTGCCTCCATGCTATCTCTTCGGCCCCCAAACAAAAAAAAACTTTAAAAAATCCAATTCCTGTAAATTCTCTGTAAAACAAAAGAATTAATAACAGGTACTAACAACCTTGTTTTTTATTATGTATTTTTTATTTTCTATCATAGTTCAAAATGTGCAAAAGCATTGTCTGGGCAAATGCATGGTAGAGGAGTATTGATGTCAGTTGGGAATGGAAGGAATAAAATGAACATTGATTTTTTTTATAAAAATTCTATTTTGGGGCCCGGGAGATAGCATGGAGGTAACACATTTGCCTTTCATGCAAAAGGTCATCAGTTAGAATCCTGGTGCCCCATATGGTCCCCCATGCCGGTCAGGAGCAATTTCTGAGCATGGAGCCAGGAGTAACCCCTGAGCTCTGCCGGGTGTGACCCAGAAACCAAAAAAAATATTCTATTTTATGGGGCCCTAGCGGTGGCATATACCTTAAGGTGTCTGCCTTGCAAGTGCTAGCCTAGGACGGACCTCATTTCAATTCCCCTGGCATGCCATATGGTCTCCTAAGTCAGGAACGATTCCTGAGTGCATAGCCAGGAGTAACCCCTGAGCGTCACAGGGTGTGGTCTAAAAATCAAAAATTAAATTAAATTAAAATAATATCAAAATTCTATTTTATCATGGATATAAGGAATTGGAAAAATTTGGAGTCACCTCAACTTTCTATTCAAGAATGCTTTAAGATGGCCAGAAATAATATGTGGTAAAGATGTGTTGAGAAAATTTATTAATAAATTCTCCTTATCCCCACTTCTGTATCTTTCTTCATGTGATAGGTGAAGATTGCGTATCATTCTTCCAATGCTGACAGCTATTTTTCCAGTTCAACACAAAAGTCAGATGACATTTATCTTCAGAAAGGAAAAGAGTAAGATTTTCTTTTTTTCTTCAAAATTTGTGTGCTATTGTAAAAGTGTAAGTATTTTAATTTATTTTTTCAATAAATTTTTACTTAAGCACCATGGTTACAAAAATGTTCATAGCTGGGTTTCAGTCATCAAATGTACACTACTCTTCACCAGTGCAACTTTCCCACCATCTTCCCTGTTTCCCTCTCCCTCAAATGTAAAATATTTTTAGATAGTATTTTTTTAATTGAGACACTGTGATTTACATAGTTGTCCTTAATAGTCCTTAGGCAAACCAATTTCACCACTGTTGTTAACTTCTCTTAATAAGTGTTCCCATTCCCCCAGACAGCCACCTCCTTCTCATTATGAACCCTGTCTTCTGAGATATTTATAGTATAGCATTGCAGTGTGGAACTGGCTGACCAACCTATATCTCCAAGTACCACTGTGGACAAAAATAGCAAGGAGGAATTATAAACATAGGAAAATCAATAAATTGAAACTACTTTAGAAAGCACTGTAGTGGGAGTCCATGGCTTCCAAACACATTCTGAACTCGTTTCTGTAGATAAAAGCATTAGAATATTATTATAGATATCTACAAAAATCAGTCGATTGGACTCCTGCTCAAACTAAACAACTGTATTCATTCTTGATGGGAGAGTTTAATCCATTGACATTTAAGGAAACTATTGACAGGGCTATTGCGCCATTATATTGTGTAGGGTTGTTGTTGTTACAAGTGGGTATTTGGTTTGTGTAATTGCTCTTTCTTTGAGTAGCTCATAGGGCCAGTTTGATTAGAACAAATATGGCGAGTTCTTTTCTGTGTGAAAATGTTTTTAACCCTCTCTCCCATGTAAATGAGAATTTTTCTGGGTAGTGGACTTTTAGGTTGAAAGTTGTTTTCTTTGAGTAGACTGAATAGGTTATTCTACATTTTTCTTGCCTGGATTGTTTATATGTATATATATGTAGATGCATATATATATACATATATGTATATGTATATGCCTTTATAGTGGCCATTGTCACTAATATCCCAATGACCATTGTCAGAGAGAACCAAAAGGTTAATAGGCTTTACTTCTTTATGCAGGAGTTATTTGTCTTTTGTTTTTGGTTTGGGGAGCCACACCCAGTAGCGCTCAGGTGTTAGTCCTAGTTCTTCGCTCAGAAATTAGTTCTGGAAGACTCAAGGGACCAGATGGGATGCTGGGGATGGAACCCAGGTTAGACAGGTGCAAGGCAAATTCCCTACCTACTGTACTATCACTCTGGCCCTGATTTTTTTTTGTTTATTTGTTTTGATTCGACTACCTCACCCTCGAAAATTTTGAAAGGCTACTCCAGGCATCCCCTGGGAGATAGGATGGAGCTGGACAGAAGGGGTAGGGACCTTGATCCTGGGAAACAATGTCAGTGTTCTCCTGAGGTCTTAGTACTAGTGAAACATAGAAAGCATTCCTTTGTTTTTTTGTTTTTTGTTTTTTGGGTTTTTTTTTGGGGGGGGTGTCACACCCGCGAGTGCTCAGGGGTTACTCCTGGCTATCTGCTCAGAAATAGCTCCTGGCAGGCACAGGGGACCATATGGGACCCCGGGATTCGAACCAACCACTTTAGGTCCTGGATCAGCTGCTTGCAAGGCCAACACCGCTGTGCTGTCTCCCTGGCCCCCATTCTTTTGTTTATACTTGTTTATGTCTAATGCCACTCTCACTTTTTAAATTTTAGAAATTAGAAGTAGAGCCAGTGTTTAAGGAATATGAGAGAAGGAACTTTGATCCCTAATCCATTAAAACTACTACAAAGCAAAATCTAAGATATTTTGAAATCAGTTTGCACACCCGGCAGCTCTCAGGGGTTATTCCTGGCTCTGAGCTCCTGGCAGGCTTGAGGGACCATATAGGATGCTGGGAAATGAATCTGGATCTGTCCTGGGTCAACAGCATGCAAAGGCCAACGCCTTACTGCTGTGCTATCACTCAGGCCCCTAGTTTGTCATTTTCTTATGTGCACTATAAATTATTTAACTTTTGCATGCTGTTTTCAAAAACCTCTGTATTTTTGTCCAGGGAATTTGTATCGTAATCTGTAATGTTTTAAATTCTTTGAGGGTCGGAAACATATTTTTTCAATAAGTGATTTTTCTTTTGACAAATCTGAAAGGACTGGTCATGGATCAGAACAACTGATGCATCTGACTTACATATTTCATTTCAGAATGGCAAAATAAAATTATCCCAATCATCAGATAGAACCCCTTGAACATTATCAAGAGTAATCCCTGAGCAAAGAGCCAGGAGTTAGCCCTGAGCTCTACCTGGTTTGGCTCCCAAACCAAAATAAGGTAAAATAAAATTAGAATAGTACAATACAAGCCATTTAATGGACATTTTAAAAAATAAAGCTGAAATTGTATTCATTGAAAAAAACTTTGTTAAATGCTCTGGAGGAAAACAAACAAACAAACATGTTCATTACATGCCTTTTCCAGATACTACATCGAAATTTTGCTGCAGGAGTTCAGGCTCAGTGCCTTTGTTGATGTTGGATTGTACCAGTATCAAAATGTATATACTGAAAAACAAACAGAAGATGCAGTCAATGAAGAACAAGTTATCAAAATCCAGGCAGCAATAGTTCAGGAAATGCAGGTTGGACCTAATTTTATATTCACTTTACGAAAATAAATGTTCAAGTATAGACACTTTGTTTGGTTGCTCATTTTTCTAGAAAAGGTGCTGTTTGGGAAAGTGAAGGCAGTGAAAAGTTGTGAGTTGAATAACTGTATTATAAAGCAAAGAGGTTCTTATTTTATAGATTTATAATTAAAATATTTTATTTGCTGTAAATTAGAATAATAAAGACACTTTATTGAGGACTTATAGTGTTTTTGAAATGTATTTTACATAAGTAAATGGTTTTTTTAATTGGAAAAATAGGTTGTAACACTGGAAAACTGGAGAACAACCGAAGCTACCAAGGAAATTCAGAAGATCACAGTAACCAGCCCATGTTTAGAAGCTCATTCATGTTCACACTATCAGTACAGATTAACCTATAAAATGGAAAAAACTGGTAAGTTGTAAATGATAGCATGTAGAGATAAAATTATTTTTTACAAGATTTTTCTTGACAAATTTTGCTGTCCAGAAAAGATGGGATTTTATATTTAACATTTTTATTTATTGGTGAAGTAATACCGTTTTTATTGAGAGAAATTTACTTAGAAAAACATTAGAAAGAGGAATATGTGTTCATAAGTGAACACAGGAAATAAAAAATGAAAAGATTGTTTTGATAGAATTTAATATATTCTACTCCGAGAAGAAAAACATTCATAATTTTACAAGCCATCCAAATGGGATAGAAAATAACACCAATAAAAAAATCTTTTTCTTTTATGCGATCATTTTCTTTTTATAAGAATCATGATAGTTAGCTAATGCACATAGGGATTTTATATGTCTGTATCTCTTAGGTATCCAGTAATATTAATCATCACCGAATAGTAAACAATCCTTTCAAAACCTCTCAAATTAGTAGACTTTTTGAACAATAATTTTACTTTGACAAATACACTACATTTTTCTTATAATAGATCTGTAAAAGTATTTTTCACTGTTGTTGTTCATTATTTCAATAAATATTAAGGACTACTTACTATTTGCTATATCTGATGCTTATTAGTCTGAGTATAGGAAAACAGTGATCAATCATAATCTAAGATAGCAGCGTTTTTTAATTTGAATCAAATTCATAAAAGGTTAATAAGTGATAACATTGGTAAGCCTTAATGAAAATGTTTTTTAAAATTTTTAATATGGGGCTGGGGCGATAACACAGTATTAGGACGTTTGCCTTGCACACAGCTGATCTAGGACAGACCTTGGTTCGATCTCTGGCTTCCCATATGGTTCCGAGCCAGGAGCAATTGCTGAGCAAATAGGCAGGAGTAACCCCGGAACGTTAAAGGGTGTGGCCCAAAACATAAAAAAAATATTTTAATACAGGACCAGAGCTATAGCACAGCAGTATGGCATTTGCCTTGCATGCAGCCAACCTGGTACAAACCGGGGTTAGATTCCCAGCATCCTATAAGGTCCCCCAAGCCTTCCAGGAGCAATTTCTGAGCACAGATCCAGAAGTAACCCCTGAGCATTGCCGAATGTGACCCCAAAACAGGACAAATTTAATATAAGACAATATGTTCTTATTATAATAATGTTAAAGATTTCAACTCTTATTTACTTTTTAATATAAAGCCTATAATTATTTGACTTATTATTGAGGGTGCTTGGGCCACACCCAGTGACGCTCAGGGGTTATTTCTGTCTATGCGCTCAGAAATCGCCTCTAGTGGGACTGGAGAGACAGCAGGGAAGTAAGGCGTTTGACTGTCATGCAGAAGGACGGTGGTTCGAATCCCAGCATCCCATATGGTCCCCAGAGCCAGGAGAAACCCCTGAGCGCTGTCGGGTGTGAAACCTCCCCCCAAACAACAACAACAACAACAACAACAACAACAACAACAAAGAAATCGCTCCTGGCTTGGGGGACCACAAGGAACGTCGGGGAAATCGAACCGCTGTTCATCTTAAGTCAGCTGCTTGCAACGCCCTACTGCTGCGTCACCACTCCAGCCCCCTATTTGATTTATTTTTAATCTCTCTGTGGTCCCAAAGTCTTGATACCAGCTGATGCTTCTGACTCCCTGCTGCAATCAGCCTTGAATGACCTTTGGTCTATCAAACCGGATACAGTTCAAGTAACAAGGACACAATACCCTCAAAGATATATTTACACAGTAACTTTTTTATCCACCAGAGGTAAGCATGTATTTCATTTCATCCTTCTTTCTGTAAAGTTGTTTTTTGGGGGAGGTTGGACAGCAAGTTTATATCCTGGTAAATGCCAATCATAAAGGTAAACCCTGTACAATGAAGTGGAAACTAATTGGATTTATCGTCTAGATTAGTTTTTAAAGTTAAAAAATTAAATGGTATCATATAGTAATTATACTGTAATTTTGAATTATAGTTTATAATTTTGAATTATACTATAATATTTTGTATTGCATGCTTTCATGCTAAAATTGTAATTATAGTTGTATTTTCAAGAATGTTCAACTTCAGTGCAGGCTAATTGTATCATATTTCCTACAAATGCAATCGCAATATAATTACCCACTTTACTTTAGTGAAGATACTAATTCTAGAAATGAGATAGAATTAAATCAGTATTGTTCAGCAGAGACTAGTCTAGCCAGAGATTGCTTGATGAAAGAATTCTCTGTAAGTCCAGTTCCTGGAAAATACTGACAGCTTCCTTTTGAAGGTTCGCAAAGTACAGGAGAAAGTACACGAGAAAGTAAAATTATGGAGAAGTTTGCTTATGAGAAACAAAATGATACAACAGTAATAATAGTGATTGGCCTGTGTTTAATGTAAGGATTTTTTTTAATCATTAGCCCCCTCTCTACTATTTTTTAATTAATTAGATACTAACATTTGATGCATATTTTGCATTTTCAAGTCCTAATGTGAAGCGCTACAGCCCATTTTGGGAATTTGAGATAGATATCTAGTTTGAGAAGTAGGTTCCAAAATACGGGTGTTTTAATTTAAGCATTCAATTTCTCCCCTATTCTTTTTTTTAATAGAGCACCATTAATGTATTTCTTTTATTATTAGTCATATTATTTTTTTGGTTTTTGGGCCACACCCAGTGATGCTCAGGGGTTACTCCTGGCTCTGTGCTCAGAAATCGTTCATGGCTTGGGAAACCAAATAAAACACTGGGGTATCTAACAAAGGTCCGTCCTAAGTTAGTGCATGCAAGTCAAATGCCCTGTCACTTACGCCACCACTTCAGCCTCTTCTTTTATTATTTTAAGCGTATATTTAAACATTGTAATGCTAATTTACTATATAGCTTAATAAATTAACTCATTCACTTATATAAATCATACCATACATTTTCTTTTAAAATTGTTTTTAATTTAATTTAATTTTATTGAAACCATTGTGATTTACAAAGTCCTTCATAGTTGGGTTTCAGACATACAATGAATCAAGGATCTTATATGTAAAATGCTTATTTTATATGTAAAATGCTAAATGTTTAGTTTTTATTTTTTAAATTAGTTAATCTATATTGAGGATAAACATTTTTATTCAGCATGAGTTGAATTTCCCCCAAGTTAGATTGTTAGAATACTCTTTAAATCTGGAGCCAGAGAGATAACATGGAGGTAATGCATTTTCCTTACATGCAGAAGGTCGGTGGTTCAAATCCCAGCATCCCATATGGTCCCCCGAGCCTGCCAGGATCGATTTCTGAGCATAGAGCCAGGAGTAACCCCTGAGCCTTTCTGGGTGTGACCCCCCCCCAAAAGAATATTCTTTAATTCAAAATAGTTATCCCAGAAAAAATGTTATAGATAGGGAGGAATTTTAAGACTTTGGTTGAGAGTTTAAGAAACATGGTACCAGGAGGAAAATTGGAGAAACTAGTGAAGAAAAGTTGACACTGGCTGTGAGTTTTGGTGTGGGAACATTGTGTGCCTTAAACTCAATTATGAATAATGTTATTTATGGTGCCTTCATTAAAAATTTAAATTTGGGATAAAAAATAAAAGACTGTATGATAATAATACCAGAGACAATAGAAATGAGGTTCTGAAGGACCAACCCATGGTGAAGCTTACAACAGAATGGCGAGTGTAGTTAGAGAAATAACTACATTAACAACTACCATGACGGGGCCCAGGAGATAGCATGGAGGTAAGGCGTTTGCCTTTCATGCAAAAGGTCATCGGTTCGAATCCCGGTGCCCCATATGGTCCCCCGTGCCTGCCAGGAGCAATTTCTGAGCATGGAGCCAGGAATAACCCCTGAGCACTGCCGGGTGTGACCCAAAAACTAAAAAAAAAAAAAAACTACCATGCCAATGAACATGAAAGAGAGAAATAGAATGTCTATCTTGAGAACAGGAAAAGAGGTGGGGTAGGATGGATGGGGGATATTTGTGGCAGGACAGTTACTCTGGTGAAGCGGGGTATACATTTTATGATTGAAACCCTACTATGAACATGTTTGTAATCATGGTGCTTAAAGTAATAATTTTTAAAAAGTTAAATAATAAAAATAACATGGCAAAAATCATAACCAGGCAAATTGAAAAACTTTGTCCAATATAAATGAGATAACACTGGTAAAACATCCTCCCAAAGAGAAATTTATCTGATTATAAGGGCTTATTCTTTCAAAAATTTGATGAATAAACACATTTCAGGAATTTGTCCAGTTCCTAGAATTTAGATTTACAGTATACTCATTATCTAAAAAAAATTATGTTGTTCTAACTTACCCCCTTTATCCTAATATTATGGTTTTGTCATAAAAATAGAAAAAATTAGACTGTCTTACTGATTCATAGTACCACTGTCTTTTTTCTGTTTACCATTTAATACTTAGAAACAGAACATTAAATGAATGACATTTTATCAGCATATTTTTGTTACTTCTCTATGGGAAAAAAATCCCAAATTCAGATGACTTCATTCATCTTTTTGTGATACTGCAACTCCAAGCAAAGCAGTGTTTGTTTGAAGTACCTATTACTGATATGCTGGTATTTTATTCATTTCATTCTTAAATTGTGTTTGGTTTTTTCATTTCAGGAGATTTTGATATGCTTGGCTATGAAGTATTTGAAGGGAATAATGTCACACTAGATATTATCGAACAAACCAAAGGAAAACCTAGTTTGGACACATATACACTGAACTGGGATGGGATCATTTCAACGCCTCTGACTCCTTGGTCATCGGAAGCTGAAGTATGGTCTATGTTAGTGCTTCAATAAAAACTCATTTATAAGTACATTCCTATTACATATACCTAAAAGAGTTGTAGCTTATCTCTCACTTGGCCTGGTGCAGTGAAGTTAATCAGAGTGAGTGGGAAGGGAAAAAAGTGTTACGACGAAGGTATTGGTATGAGGCACCTAATAGGATCAAGTGCAGCTTGGGTACAACTCGTCAGAAAGAAATGATATTGACTTGTGATATACTGAGCTTTTAAAAATGCAAGTATAGGGAGCTGAAGTTGATGTTTTATGGTTAAAGTTCATACGTGATCTCATTTTCAATGATTAGCAATTATATTTGTATGTTTCTGGAAACATAGGTGTGGAAATTATAGGAGACAGCATGAATGTTGACTGATTTCTGTATAACCTAGAATTATTCATTTACATTAAAATAATCTTTGGGCCAGAGAAATAGCCTGGAAATAGGGCATTTGCCTTGCATGAAGAAGGACGGTGGTTCGAATCCCTGCATCCCATATGGTCTCCCAGCCTGCCAGAAGCGATTTCTGAGCATAGAGCCAGGAATAACCCCTGAGCATTGCCGGGTGTGAACCCCCCAAAAATCATAGAGTTTAACAGTATTTTATCCCTTCTTTTGAATACCTTTGGTGTAGAATATATTGTTCTGTTAATAAATTTGAATTAATCAGAAAACATGTTAATTTGGAATACATTGGAGTGTTAATGTTTTTTATGTTTCTGCCTTCAGGAAATTACTAAACAAATTAGTCTACCTTACATGATGACTATATGATGTATTTAGATATCTGGAGATACCAAAACTTAAATCACTCAACACTAAAATCATTTCTTTAGGACTACAAATGTATTTCAGCAACAGGAGACTTACCATACATATATGAGATCCTGGGTTTGATCCTCCACATCACGAAAATAAAACCAAATCAAAATCCTTCCCCAAGCCATGAAATGGTCATGTTAAAATTATCTGTGATAATCTCAATTATAGCTAATGCCAAAATATGGAAATTATCTTTTGAAATGTTCTGCTAGAATTATTTTAAATAAGTGGTAGAATTATTAATTTTCTAGGTCTTCATGAAAAAAAATAACTGAAGCTCCTCTTGTTAATTTAGTTTCAGAAAGCAATAGAAGAAATGGTTGCTACTAAGTGCCCATCACACATTTCAAATGTTGAAGAAGGCTTTGCTGTGAAGTACTTCAGAGATTATGAAACAGATTTTAATATGGTATAGTATGGAATGCTTAATGAGCTATATAAATGACCAAATTAGAATAGTCGATAAATTATAATTTGTTTTTTGCAAAAGCACTCAAAGCCAAATTGCAAAAAAAAATTGTGTTATGTTTGGCAAGGTGTATTTTAAAATCTTCATGAATAGGAGTTCTGGTTTCTTCACTTGAAATCAGATTCTTTCTCTTTTTTTGTAAACTTTATTGATTGATTGATCAATTGGTTTGGGGGCCACATCCAGTGGTGCTCAGGGGTCACTCCTGGCTGGGGACCATATGGGATACCAGGAATCGAACTGGGTCTCTCCCAGGTTGGCCACTTGCAAGACAAATGCCCTACTGCTGTGCTATCTCTCCCGCCCCAGATTCTTCTTTCTTATTTAGCTTTAGTGAACATACAATAGTTGCTGGACATTATCCACAGTGAAACTCTTCCCTTGTTTTTGAGATTTCCTCCACTGGTTATTTAGTAGAACTCCTGGTTCTTGCTGGTTCTTGGTAAAATGAAAGGTTCTTTGATGTTCAGTAAAAAAAAAATTAAATATGCATTCATCTTTTTAATTCTAGTTTTGAAGACTGAAAGAGTCTAAATACTCACCATCTTCAATTGAATCTCATAACAATGAGAAATAATAGAGTGGTTTTCTTTTCAATTCATCTCATAGAGTAAAAAAAAATACCTGAATCCTTAAAATATATATTCTACGATGCTTTATGCAAGTAAATTTATCAGTGTGGGGGGAAAGAAATGTTTCTATCTAATGGGCCTGCCTTTTCAACCTGATTTAGTAACTAGACATTTATTTAGGCTTGCCTGTCCCTAATAGATCATTTGCAGTCACAAGAATTGACAATTAGTTCCCATTATGTTCTTTCCTACTTCATTTCCCTTTTGCCATCTAACACATATTCTCTGCTCCACCTTATCTTGTCTACTTGCATTTCCCATTATGGCCCTAACACCTCTGACTCTTGGCACCTATTTTTTTTTTTACTCTCCTTGATGTCCCTTAAAAAAAAACTATTTCCTTAAAAAATAAAAAAAAAAACTCCTCTTCACTTTAAAGGCAAATCATTTGTTCCTTTCTCTGAGTCATTTTTCTTGATTATCTTATTGTGACTTTGAGTCCACCCTTCAAACCTGATAGATATTACAGTCCTTGGTTCCTTTGTCCCAAATTGGTGGTTCTCTCCTAAAGGGATAGTGTCCTTCCCGCCCTGAAACTTAAAAATGGGGCAGGGTCACAAGAGGGACAAATAAAACCTAGCAAACATGAGCACTGAAAAAATGTTTGTGGGAAGAATGGATAAATATACTTAAGGATCTTATAATAAAAGGTCAAATATAAGCATAATTTATAATGTAAAGAAACTAAGAGATAAATACTGTATGTTAGGAATTCAAAGAGTGCTAGAGAGTGAGAACCATAGAATTTCAAAGATGAGGAGGGATATTTCAATTTGAAGTCGTTGGGGGAAGCTATAAAATCCAAATTGGAGCTTAAAAGGTAGAGATGTTGAGGAGTCTAGCAGGACAATAAATCATGTTTTCAATGTGAAATCTTGTTGTCTCTATAGGAACATATTAATCGAGGGCAGAAGACAGCTGAGACTGATGCTTACTGTGGTCGTTATTCCCTGAAAAACCCAGCTGTTCTTTTTGACTCAGCAGATGTTAAACCAAACAGACTACCATATGGAGACATTTTATTATTTTCTTATAATCAGGTAAGCGCCACAAAATGATATGCTAATTAAATCTGTAATATACATTGGTAATAAAATTTCATGAAACTTTAAGTCAAGGCAAAATGCTTGTCATGAGAAATTATGTCACATCAGACAGAGTCTGCAGTTTACATTCGTGGTGACTGTGATGTGCTGTATTTATGATTCGCTGAAAGAATGAGAGGGAAAGAGGGAAGAAGAGGAAGAGAATTTGTAAAAATACAACACAATGTAGATGCATTCAGCTTTATCTTCTAATTTTAGAAAAATAGTAATTTACACACATATTTAAATACTAAATTAATGAAAAATATTTTACCACCTGATTAGTCCCTTACTAAATAATAGCTAATCTTAGATATCTAATTAGGGAAAAATGAAAGAAAATAACGAGCAGTAAAATTGGGACAGATTGTTAAGACTAGCAGTCAGATTTATCCTGTATTAAAATCCTCACAAGTCCTACTGAATTTTTTCCTAATACATTTGGCATTAAAATGATTATTTGTTTACATTTTACAGTGATCTTACATCAGCAGCAGCTCACCATATTCACATTCAAATAAACTACTAGATTTCTTTTTATTACATTTCCAATGTGATATCTTAAATTTACTGGAGTTTATTTATAGCTGGGTTTCTTATGAGAATAGGGAGTGAATTTCATTTTTGAAGAAGTTCTAACTGTGTAACTGTGTAAGAAATCAATCATTATAAGATCATTTTAACTCTTTTTTTAGAGATCTGTCCCATTTCTTTTGATGCTCCTTGCCTTAAATTAGTCATACATTTCTGTGTGCCCTGATGCACTTTGTATGAAAAATTAGCCTGAATTGCTATACAACCATACAATAACTAGACACTGATTTTAAACTATTTTCTATACAGTTATGTTTAGCATACAAAGGATTCCTGAAAAATTATATTGGCCTAAAATTCCAGTACCAAGATAAAAAGAAGATTACTAGAAACATTGATATACAATTTTCATATAACTTTGCTTATGGAAACAAGTAAGTTACACTATGGATTTGAAAACAATGTATACTGTAGTATATAAATGCTGAAAGTAAAGCAAAATTATGTTTTTGTTTGGTTAATTACTTGGTTTTGAGAAATTGTGCGTACTAGGTATCAAACTGCACTTTTGCTGTACTTATTCCTAGTAGAGACAGTTATGGAAGGAATAATACTATGAGGACAGAGAAATAGTACAACTGATGGACCTTGCAAGCACCAGACCCAAATTCAATCCTAGGTACCATAAACTCTGTCAGGAGTGATCTCTGAGCCCAGAACTAAGCATAAGCTCTGAAAAGTGCTGTGTATGATCAAAAAGTCAAAAAGGAAAAAGGAAAGAATTATTCAGGTATTTTAAATAGAATTTATTTGAGTGCCATCGTCACTCATGACACAACGGAAAACAAATGGCAAATTTTGGAATGCATCTATTGTATTATTAAATCTAATGGTGTTTCTAATTATGGAAGGGTAAACTGTCTCATCACAATATTGTCATAAAACTGATTAGTAAAAAACAGAAGCTTGCTATATATATTTGGGAAGAAATTAAATTATTTTAATAAGTATGCCAAAATCAAAAGATAAAAACTTTTTAAGTATTGGATTGCCAAGTTAGATGCACAGAAATGAAAATTGAAAAATATAAGCCATTCCATATGATCCCCCAAGCCAGGAGCTACTTCTGAACGCATAGCCAGGAGTAACCCCTGAGCATCACTGGGTGTGGCCCAAAAACCAAAAAGAAAAAAAAAAGAAAAATATAAGCCAGAGAAATATATTTGATAGTCATAATTGTCATGTTATCAGGCACAAATAGTTCTTGCAGGATTATGTTTTTATTTACATTAATTACTATGCCTTCTTACATTAATTCTCTCTGCATGTTTCTGTATCTGATACAGTGAGAATTTACAAAATAGAATAATGAAGAGACACAGAAAGACATATATTTACTCTAGCAGTTAAGATAAATTTCCCATAAATTTTAAAGCTTTGCCTATATATAATTTATACAGTCACATTTCACTTTTTAAGAACATTGTTCAGTGAGATTAACTAGTTTCTGCAGCCTTACAATCACCACTCCAATAAATATATCAAAGATTTCTTCTCCACAATTTCAGATTTTTCTTTCACATATAATTTGTGACCTAAACTTAACTGTGGTTCTATGTCTGTGTCTTCAAACATTTGTTTAGTTTGTGTGTTTTTTTTTCTATCAGAGCTACAGTAAATACTTCTCTATTTCTGGAGGGTTCTATATATTTTGCTCCATTCTTCAGTACATGTCATGGCAGTTGCTGTCATTTTGTACTATGTGGCAAACATTGTTCTGTTCTCATCAGGAAGATAGGACTAAAATAAATCAGTACAGTCATCTGGGGAGCAAATATAAGGCAGAATCAGTGAATCTTTAGTGACTCAGATAGGAAGAGAAAAAGACACAATGTTAGAAATATAAGTTAATGCTGACCACAGATGAAAAGAAAACACTGGTAAGAAATAAAGTCACCTGTGATCTGAGCAAATTGAATGATTAGATGAAAAGGAAATGTAGGGGCCTGAGCAGTGGTGCAAGTGGTAAGGCTAGCCTAGAGTGGACCACGGTTTGATCCCCTGGCGTCCCATATGGTCCTCCAAACCAGGGGTGATTTCTGAGCACATAGCCAGGAGTAACTCCTGAGTGTCACTGGATGTGGCCCAAAAACAAACAAACAAACAAACAAAAAAAGAAAAGTAAATGAAAGGTGAATAAATGGAAGAATCAGTGTTTTACTTTAACTTAGAAAGAAGATTCTGAGTGACAACGTTTGGCTCCACATTCTTTTAAGCTCTGTCATTTTATATCCTGTTGCTATTTTCAGATTTCAAGAATCAACCTTCAGGAGAAATGTATATTCTGAAGTTCATGGAAACAGGGGTACTGGAAGGGGAAGGGTTTTATATGGATTTACTATAAGTTGGGGCACAAGAGCAAGTAGAGAATCAGCACTGGTTGGTGGGGGGCAGAGTGATAACACAATGGGTAAAACAATTGTCTTGTGGGGCCCGGGAGATAGCATGGAGGTAAGGCATTTGCCTTTCATGCAAAAAGGTCATCGGTTCGAATCCCGGTGCCCCATATGGTCCCCCGTGCCTGCCAGGAGCAATTTCTGAGCATGGAGCCAGGAGTAGCCCCTGAGCACTGCCGGGTGTGACCCAAAAACCAAAAAAAAAAAAAAAAAAAAAGAAAAAAAAAAACAATTGTCTTGTACACAGCCCAGGTTCGGCCCAAGTTCAATCCCCCTAAGCCTGCTAGGAGTAATTTCCAACTGTTGGAGCCTGAGCATCACCAGGTGTGTTCCACCCCAAATAATTGGTCTAGGTTTGCTGTACCAATAAATCTTGGGCTCAAGAGGAACCTCCTAGAACCCGCTAGGAATCAATATGTACTCATTGGAGTAGTAACAGGAGCCATGACAGATGACAGGAACAGACGAGTACATTAGAATCAGGAAACTTATTTATTGTTGCTAGTTTTAGTTTTAGGTCATAACCAGCTTACTTCTTGGGGCTTACTTCTGGCTTTATAAAATTAAACATTCTATTTAATGTAAGCATCCCAGACATCATATTATGTGTCCCTAATTCACTTCAGTTTCTTTAATCAAAGAGAAATAGAGCCAGGAAAAGTTTAATACAGTACATCTTCATTTAACATTGCAACTTAGTAGAAAACTGTGATTTTAAACAAAATGACAAGTAATGAAAATAGATTCTCAATATGAACATTTTGTTCAACATTAGCCCAGACTATTCCTAATAATGTTGAACACATCAGTGTTTCTCAAGGACTAGTGGTACAGATGTAAGAATCTCTTTAGCAAGAGGGAGGAAATTATAGCAAAATGTAGATATTCAACAGATGGCTACCAGGAGGAATTTTATTTATTTGTTTGGGGGCCCTATCAGACTGTTCAGGGTTTCTAGCTCTGCTCTTAGGAATCACTCTGGGCTGGCTCAGGAAAACCAGAGGTATGATGAAGACCGGAACTGTATTTTGTTGTGTGGATCCTATTTATCTCTGAACTGCAAACTTAATAGCTTTGTTGCTTCATTGTAATTCATGGCATCATAAAGCAGATAATAGTTAATGGAGTACCTAAATGTAAGTCATAAATTTAAGGTATTGATCAACAGTTTTTATGTTTAGGTAAATTGGTATCTTCCTCTGATAGATCACTAAGATTAATGAATACTAAAACTCAAATGAACTTTTTGGAAGTAATGCCATGTTTCTAATTTGCTTCTTATTAATGAACTAAATCTATTGTTCTAGTCTGATCATTTTAAAAAGTTACATGCTTCGTTTTAGTGTCTTGTTTTGTGTATGCTATATATGAAGGTACGTTTCTTAGTTTATTTTACCTTTTATTACAGAGTGTTATTTTCATACAAAACAAGAATGCATTTAGTATTAAATACTTAACTACTAATTAAGTTTTTGCCTTATCTAGGTTATGGCTGCTTTCCTGTGCTTATGTCCTCTAGTCTACTTTAAGAGAAAAAATTGATGATTTGAATGTTTTTATAGTGCATTTGTTTACATTAAAATTACAAATGACCCCTATGCCTAATTACCCAACCACATTTCAGCTGGACTTATACTTGCATAGACCTTCTGGATCTCATACAAACCAAATATTCTGGGACAAATTTTTCTCTTCAGAGGATTAATTTACAGAAATTATCTGAATCACAATCCTTCTACGTGGATACAGTATACATTGGTCAGACATCTACAATCTCAACATGGGATGGTATGTGGTATCAGCTCACATTTTTTCAAACCTAAATGTATTGTGTATTAATATATTACCATGATTATAATTAATGTTCTGTAGTTTAGACACATTAATCTTTAAACATTAATGAGTCAAGCTTTCATCACAATAAATCATATTTTAATGAATAGGGCCAGGTGAATTTTCTTAAGATGCAAGCACCCTTAATGAAAATTTTCTCATTAGACAAAGAATTGCATTGCAGTCCAAGCTCTGTTCACAGATAAACTGTGCAACCATTTTTTACTCAGCCTTATTTGATTTTTGAGAAACAAATGCCTGAGATAGAGATCTATCACTTATTTCTAAAAGTCAAGTATCAGTATCTGTCAATGAGGATTGGGTGGAAACTTCTCATGAACTTAATCATGAAAATAATTATATAAATAAAAACTATTTTTTGAGAGTTTTAAGATTGCTTTTTCTCATCATGTTAATTGACATAGATATGCGAGTTGTGATCTTTAAAGACATAGATCAACAGACTGAGCAGATGTGTTACATACAGGAGGCCCAGATTTGATCACCAGGACCACTTGGTACCCATAGAATCCATAGCATCTCTGGGAATGGGCACAGTGATAAGAGTAGTCTTAAGAGTACCACTTGCATATGGCCTCAAAATAAAGAATAATTAATAAAATAAAACTAAATCTATCCTTAGTCACCCTAAAAAGTGATTCTAATTTGTCAGAGGTGTTTTTGTATGCATCGTGACCAGGTCTATGTTATGATTGGTGGGATTCTATAGAAAAACTTTGGTTTATGTGGGATAAATGCATGTTAAAGTAATTCCTGAGTGCCGGAGCAATAGTACAGCAGGTAGTATGTTTGCCTTGCACATGGCAGATGCAAGTTTGATGATAGCATCTCAGATGGTCCTCCAAGCCTGCCGGGAGTGATTTCTGAGTGCAGAGCCAGGAGTAACCCCTGAGCACCGCTGGTTGTGGCCCCAAATCATAAATAAATAAAAATAATCATGTTGTAGAGTAGATACTGTGTCAGTATCTGAAAAGGGACACTTTATCAGACTCTTCTGAGTCTGTTTGCATGGTACACACATCCTTGTGAACACAGGAAAGATATTTAGAGCAGGGCAAAGCTATATTGCCTGCAGAGAGCTGCATGGACTGGAGAGCTCGATGACTTTTAGATCCCTTTCTTTTTAGAGCCAAGAGTAAAAAACCATTTTTTTTTACTTCGGGCTCTGCAGTCAGAAATCGTTCCTGGCAGGCACAGGGGACCATATGGGATGCTGGGGATTGATCCAGTGTTGATCTGTCCTGTGTTGGCTGCATGCAAGGCAAGTGCCCTATGATTATGCTATCTCTCTGGCCCCAGATACTTTGTTTTATCTAGTGAGACTTGTCTTTGTTTTGTTTTGAGACCACACAGGGCAGTGCTCAGGGGTTACTCCTGGCTCTACTCTCAAGAATCATTTTTTTTTTTTTTTTTGGTTTTTGGGCCACACCCAGTGGCGCTCAGGGGTTACTCCTGGCTATGCGCTCAGAAGTCGCCCCTGGCCTGGGGGACCATATGGGGCACGGGGGATCAAACCGCGGTCTGGCCAAGGCTAGCGCGGTAAGGCAGGCACCTTACCTCCAGCGCCACCGCCCGGCCCCTCAAGAATCATTTTTGGTAGTGCTTGGAATATATAGGAATGCAGGGAATTTGAACCCCGGTTGGCCACTTGCAAAACCTTACCCACTGCACTATCTGACCCCAATGAGATTTTTTTTCTTTTCCCTGAGATTTTTTTTTAAGCAGCAGAAACAATACAACTTTATCTTGTTTGCTTTGTATTTAGAAATTCCAAAGAGAAGACTTCCAGCATTAGCAAACAAAGGAATATTTTTAAAGCATTTCCAGGTGAATCAGACCAAAAGTCTTGGGCCAACAGTAGCAAACCAATATTCTATCATCATGACTTCCTATAACTGCAGTTATAATATACCCATGATGGCTGTGGATTTTGCACAGGTGAGTCTTGAAATTTTGAAAGTCGCTATTTTCAATGTAGTAAGCTTTAACTTGATTTGCTAAACTGTTTTTAAGATTTGCAAGTTTTTGACATGAAGATGTAGGATGAGACTCAGTGATCAAACATCTGCCTTGTATGTGTGAGACTCTAAACTCAATCCCTGACATGACAAAATATAAATAGAAAGCTAAATAGCAGTCACATGGATTTAATATAGTTTATAGAAAAGATAGTTATTGTAAGAATAAATGAATGTTTAGGGTCTTGAATATGAATTTCCAATTTATGCATTAATAAAATGTTTTCAAGAATTGCCTCTTTGGGAAAGAAAGAGAAAAATAGTTTATAGAAACTACATAATCAAATGATTTCTTTTTATTTAAATGGCTAAATTAAGGTCATTTCCAATAAAGTGCAATAATGAAAGGTAAAAGCAACAGAACCTGAGAATTTGTCTACAATTAACCAAGGGGTTGTATAGAAGGTAAATGGGATGGGGCCGTGAGATGATAGTGTCAGGTAGCAGACACTTGGTGGAGGATGTGGTGATTTATTCTATATTAATACAGTTGTAAACACAGCGCCTCAAAATTTTTTAAAACTCCTGAACAAATATTTGGTATTCTGCATTATTAACAAAATGTTTCTAGGGAGCTAGAGAGATAGTACAATAGGTAGGGCACTTACCTTTCATGTAGCTCATCTCTGGAGCTATATATGATTTCCAAGCCCTTCCAAGAGTGATCCCTGAACACAGAATCAAGAGTAAGCCCAGAGCAACACCAACTGTGCCCCCCCACACGAACACAAGAGTTCCTATTATAAATAGCATTCATTTTTTGCTTGTATCAAAATAGATACAGGAAGGAAAGATTTGTTTTCCTTCAATCCAAAAGGTTCTGAACAATTATTTATACTCTTGAGTTATTTATAGTAAGATTCTACTAAATATAAAGTGTATTTTAATTTCATATTAAACTACAATGAAAATATTTTAATTTTTACTTAAGTAATTTTCTAAATAAACCAAAAACAAGCATAATAGGATCAAGATTAATGACTAAATAATTAACTGTTGCAGTTACAGCCTCACAATAACTTTCTGCTAACTAAGCAAACATTGTATTATTAAAATGATGGAAACCTGTCACCATTCAAGAAAAATGGCTTTAATTTGTCCAGGTCCAATATTTTCTCTTAACTATCTTTAAAATGATGGTCATGGGTCCTTGCCACTGCACTGCCAGCCCAGATATAGATGTTGCCCTTGGTGGCTTCTGAGTCTAACCACTGATCCAGCAATAGCTCTGGAATGGCCTCTAGATATTATTATAAATTATAAATGCATGTCAACATTGTACCCCTAGATCAGTAACAAAATGTAATGATTGCCTAAGGGCTTTGTTCTAGCAATGCTTCTGTTGCAGCAGTTTCTCTTGTTTAGATCGTCATTGCTCTTAACGTCAATGTACATCAGTCCTTTTTGATTATTGACATCAGTAATTTGAATTTCTCAGATAAAAATGGTCTATTTTAATAATAAATGTATTTGTATTTCGTTGGCTTTAAAGCCATTGTAAATCATTTCTTATTGTTTATTTCACTTTCCACATGGCTTCTCTCTAAATGTGGAAAATATTGGTTGTTTTGGGGTGCTCTTATATCTGGGAGCATTAGTGAAGTCCACAAATTTTTAAAGAAAATACATTCTTGAGGTCCGGGAGATAGCATGGAGGTAAGGCGTTTGCCTTTCATGCAAAAGGTCATCGGTTCGAATCCCGGTGCCCCATATGGTCCCCCGTGCCTGCCAGGAGCAATTTCTGAGCATGGAGCCAGGAGTAACCTCTAAGCACTGCCGGGTGTGACCCAAAAACCAAAAAAAAAAAAAAAAAAAAAAAAAAAAAAAAATTAA
>PVKC010005048.1:0-34152 GCA_004027635.1 Crocidura indochinensis | reverse complement strand
ATATATATATATATATATGTATATATATATATAAAAGAACAAGCCATATATATTGTGTGTGCATATATATATGTGAAAAGGAAGGCCATAGTCAGTGTTACAAATAGTGTTATGTTGAGCAGAAGCAAGGAAAACATAATATGAAAATGCATGAGAAAGAACAGTTCATTTCATAGAAACAGCTTAACCTGGGGCTGGTGAGGTGGCGATAGACGTAAGGTGTCTGCCTCGCAAGCACTAGCCAAGGATCAGGACTGCATTTCAATCCCCGGCATCCCATATGGTCCCCCTAAGCCAGGGGCAATTTCTGAGTGCATAGCCAGGAGTATCCCCTGAGCATCAAATGGGTGTGGCCCGAAAAAAAAAAAAAGAAACAGCTTAACCAGATTTCTGTTATTTGTATACTCAATGATAAAGTGATTTATTTTTTGCATGTGAATTATTATATACTCAGTAAGTGATGAGATGGGAAGTATTATCTGAATAAAGATGACTTGCCTAAAACATTAACATTCAACAACAATGATATTCTCATTAGGATGGAATTTCTTCCCTTGCTAGCTTCAATATAAAAATAACAGTATTTTCTGAGACAAAGTAAGCTCAATTAAAGTTGAATTTATCCCCTGCTTCAAAAATGGTGAGGACAGTGATAGTACAGTGGGGAAAACACTGTTCTTGCTGTGATCCATCTAGATTTGATCCCAAGCCCCCCAAATCCTGCCAGGACTGATTTCTAGGTGCTGCTGGGTGTTGCCCCAGAACAAAAGGCATTTTTAAAATCACTTGCAGATTAAGCAATAAATACTTAGAATCAGTTCATAAATCACCCTGTTTCCCTTGCCTTATAAAAATACTTGTCTGTGTAAATTTACAGTACATTAGAGTTTTATTTTGGACTAGGTGAAGTCAGAAGAAAAAGGGATAAAAAAAAGTACATAATTTACCATAGTCAATAAATTAGATGAAGTGCTAGCCTTTTAATGAAGTTTAGTAAAAGAATATTTCAAGATTATTTTCAACTTTCCAAATTACAATATAGAATTTTTAATTCAAATTCTGCTGTGGTGTCTCAAAGATTAAGAAAACAAGACAGTTGGGGCCGGTGAGGTGGCACTAGCCAAGGAAGGACCATGGTTCAATTCCATATGGTCCCTCCAAGCCAGGGGCAATTTCTGAGTGCTTAGCCAGGAGTAACCCCTGATCATCAAACGGGTGTGGCTCAAAAAACCAAAAATCTAACCAAAACAAAACAACAACAACAAAAAAAAAACAAGACAGGACTAGGACTAGAGTGACAGCACTGCAGGTAAGGCTTTTGCCTTGCTTGGGTCAACCCAGTTCCATCCCCAGCATCCCATATGGTCCCCAGAACCTGCCAAGAGTAATTTCTGAGTGCATAGCCAAAGTAACCACACCAGATGTGGCCCAAACTACTCCCCCCCCACCAAAAAAAGGAAAAAAATGTAAGCTCACAGTTTAGTAGACTGAGACCCCCAACAATCTTCTACTTAATAGTATTTATTGTTCAGAGTCAATAAACACTGGGAGAAGGACAAATACTAACAGACAGTTAAATATCTATGCTAATATAACTTATGTGGGTCTTTACCTATCAAAGGAGGGACTAATGTCTTCTGGGAGAGGGGGCAGGCCTTGGGTAATTAGAAATTAAGAATCCCTAAATTACCTTTCTCCTCCCTTATCAGACCATCATTTCTCTAGCTAAATACATTTTTTTGATGTCTTCATTTCTGACAAAATTTCTTTTCTTTTTTTGACTTTTGGGCTACACCGGGTGATGCTCAGGGTTTACTCCTAGCTATGTGCTCCAAAATTTCTCCTAGCTTGGGGGAATCCTATAGGATGCCAAGGATCCAACCACGGTCCATCCCAGGTTAGCGCATGTTAGGCAAACACCCTACCACCTGTGCCACTGTTCTAGCCCTCTTAAAATTTTTTATTATATGAAGTTTCTATATACAATGAAATGTGCAATTATTTTTATCTGATTTCTCATTTTTACAGAAACAGCTGTTATACCTATTAATGGCTCACCTCGGACACCAAGAAGAGGTCAGAATAGGAGTGCACGGATAGCAAAACAACTAGAAAATGATATGAGAATTATTGAAGTTCTCTGTAAAGAACATGAATGTAATATAGATGAGGTAATGTATCTTCATGATTTCTTTAGAACAATTACATTTAGATTTAAGTTATTCCAAATAGTATGTTTTTATGTTTAGCTTGCTTTTTATAATTAGTACTGGCTTATACTATTATCTATGTAGAAAAAATTTAACTTTTATATACATTGACTTTGACATTAAAGAGCATATCTTCCTTACTCTAAAATCACTGAAATGTTATCATTCAATTAGTAGTTTGTAAATGTGCTTGTTCTTGATTTCTTCTTGTTACTGATGTCCCTAAATATATAAATTAGAATAGAGGTGAGGGCCGTAAGGACAGGCACACAATATGAAGCTCACCACTGAGAGTAGTGGTGTAGGTAGGGAAATAACTACACTAACTATCATGACAATCCTAATAAGTGAGAGAGAGAAGTAGAATGCCTGTCTCGAATATAGGCAGAGGTGGGATATGGGGGCATTAGTGGTGGGAATGTTGCACTGGTGAAGAGGGGCATTCTGTTTATGACTGAAACCCAACTACAATTATGCTTTCAATCATGATGCTTAAATAAAGATTTTATAAATAAAAAAAAAGAATATTAATAAAAAAAACACAAAGGAAAAAAAGAAAACCCTGGTGCTCTGGTTAAGTGATTTGATGTCTATACTAATATCTTGTTAGACTTTATAATTACTATATATTTTATACCAAATATATTATATCACATATTAATGGCTAATAGGAAATATACCTAAATATCCAGGAATTGTTTAGCCTGCTTTTAGTATCTGGATCATTAGAATTGTAGGAATCTTTTTGTTTTGTTTTGTTTTTTGGTTTTGGGCCACACCCAATGACACTTGGGTTACTCCTGGCTCTTAGCTCAGAAATCACTCCTGGCAGGCTTAGGGGACCATATGGGATGCCAGGAATCAAACTTGGGTCCTTTTTGGGTCCATCCAAGGTCCATCCCAGGTCAGCCTTGGGCAAGGCAAACACCCTACTTTTGTGTTACCGCTCCAGACCATAGAATTCTAGGAATCTTGCAAGTGATGTACATAAGTCTCCAGTTTTCTAATAAATAGTAAACAACTTCTACAGACTGAAAGCCACTCCTGTGCTGCTTCTCTCATTGATAGACTGTTCACGGTTTACTGCTATTAGATAACTTATATGAAATGATGAACCTTGAAATTTAAGTAGCATGAAGGAATACTAAGATACCTAGATTTTAATACTATGTTTTTTATTAATTTAAACAAATATATAGCTATGGTTTTGGAGTCACATCTGGTGACACTCAGGGGTTACTCCTGGCTCTGCTCTCAGAAATCACTCCTGGAAGACTTGGGGAACCATATGGGATGTCGCGATTCGCCCCACCACCAACTGCATGCAAGGCAAAAGCCCTACCACCATGCTATCTTTCTGGCCCAACATTTTAAACTTCTAGTTGTTAATGCTCTTAATTTCAGAGTTAATTATAAATATTTTTAATAGGGGGCCACATCCAGCAGTGTTCAGGGATTACTCCTTGTGATTCTCAGAAGGACTATATGCAGTGTTAGGGTTCTTACCTGGTCGGCTGTGTGCATGGCAAGCACCCTACCCTCTACTATCTTTTTACACCCTAAATTTATATTTAAAGTCAGGAATAATATTTTTAATTTTAATTTTAAACAGTTTTATATTTTAGAATATATAGTGATGGTTTCTAAGCTATATTTTTATTAAACTTTTTAATAATATTGACATTAATGAGCATTTGACTATCTAGGTTTGTAAGTTGATTAAACTATTTAGTGTAACTATTGATTTGTTATATATATGTTAAAGAATGATTGATTATTATATTCATTGGTTTATTAGAACTCCATATCTTATATATCTTATTCTAGATAACTGAGATTTAACTAGAAAATAAGCTAGGGTCTAGAATAATAACACAGTATTGGGTAGGGAGTTTACTTTGCATGTAGTGACTTCGATTCGATCCCTGGCATCCAGATGGTCCCTTGAGCCTGCTAGGAGGTAATTTCTGGGTAACCCCTAAGCACTTCCCAGTGTGGCCCAGAAAGCATAAAAGATAAAAATAAATAAAAATATGAAAAAGAGGGGCCCGGGAGATAGCATGGAGGTAAGGCATTTGCCTTTCATGCAGAAGGTCATCAGTTCGAATCTCGGTGTCCCATATGATCCCCCGTTCCTGCCAGGAGCAATTTCTGAGCATGGAGCCAGGAGTAACCCCTGAGCACTGCCAGGTGTGACCCAAAAACCACAATATATATATATATATATATATACATATATATATATATATGAAAAAGAAAATAAAGCTAGAATTTTATTTTTTAAATTTATTTGTAGACTATAGGAACTTTCACCTTAATAAATATATACTTAAAATTTGTATATTGCTCTATCCCTTATAAAAGAAATTAAATGAAATGATAAATAGGGATTGGAGAAATAGCTCAAAGGGCAGGAGTGATGCTTGGCAAGAATGGAACCTCAAGTTCAAGCCCCAGCAAAATATGACCCTTGAGATTTGCCAGGTGTAGCTCCAGTGGCACCTAAAACACTACTGAGTCTAAGCAAGTGCACTTCATCTTTAACTGAGTCAATATTGCTGGGAGTAGTTCCTGGTTTCCTGAGCTCTGTTTGGGAGCTTCCCTTCCCTTCTACCTTTCATTTATTATGAAGGAAAGTAAGTTGCTTGTTAAAAACGATAACACATTGCTGATGTAGAATAGCTAAAACTGTAACTCCAGTTTGTTATTCTTTTAAATTTATGTTAAATGGTACATGCTTTTTAATGAAACGATGTAATTCCACAAACATATTTTCTTATTTTTATTGGGAGGAGGCTCCTAAGCAATATTAAGGGAGATCTGAAAGCCACGTCTAGTGATACTCCACCAAGTGTACTGGGTTCCCAAAGGGTTGCATTTGTGCTGGGGGAGAATTTGTGGTCTAGGGGTTGCAGTGAGGGTTCAAGAGTATAATCTACCAGCTCTTTGAGGCCTTTCATTTGGATTGACATGAATTTCTGGACTCTGTGTGTGTGTGTGTGTGTGTGTGTGTGTGTGTGTGTGTGTGTGTGTGTAATTTATTATAAACAGGATATTTTTCTGTTTATGTTAAAGACTAGACTTCATATTTCCTGACAAGTTTCAAATGACAAGTGTAAAGTTACCCAAAATAATGTTTTCAAGAGATAATAGGTAGAAAAATAAAAATAATCTTGCTTTTGATGTTGGTAGATGCTTTTTGGTGCTTGCTTTTGATTTTGGAGTATACCAGCAATAATCAGAGGTTATTCCTACTCTCTGTTCAGGGAGTGCTCCTGGCAGTGCTCCTGAGAGATTGAACTCAGCTCTACCCCATAGAAAGTATAGGCTTATTGAGCTATCTCTAACCAGCCTGAGGTGAGCTGCCATGGTGCCATGGGCCCGGGCTGCGGGAGGAGACAGGGGCTGCGGGCAGAGACTTGGGTTCCCTCCCCACTATTGACCGGCTCTGGGTGAATTGCTGGAGACTATCCAATATCATTTCCCCAGTTTTGCCCCACAAGAAAATTTTTTTTAAAAACTATTAAATGTGGAAAATTCCTAACTTTTTTAAAATTGGCTTTGGGTAACACCCAGCGGCATTCAGGGATTACTCCTGGCTCTGCACTCAGAAATCACTTGTGGCAGGATCTGGGGACCCTATGGGATGCCAGGGATTTAACCTGGGTCATTTGCATGCAAGGCAAACACCCTACTCACTGGGCTATCTTTCTGATCCCTAAATGTGGAAATTGCAGTTGTTTGTAAGTTGGCTTTTAAATCTTATTTCAATGAAAAATTTTCACTCCATTTTCATCTAAAGACCTAAAATTGGCCTCACAAATTAATAATTAAATAATTGAATCATTTTAAAATTAATGCAATACTAGATTGTCATTGATTAAAGTTCCCACTGATATTTAAATTATGATGTCGATGTCAAATATTTAATTTTTCAAAAATGTTAATTGTCATGTTGTCATTTTATCTTTTTTAGGTGAAAAATGTTTATTTCAAGAATTTTATACCTTTTATGAATTCTCTTGGAATTGTAGCCTCTAATGGACTTCCAGAGGTAATGAAAGAAAACTTAGTAGAAAGTTAACGTCTTTATATAACTTTTGTAGATATGTGACCTCGTTAAATCTAAATAATTGAATTATATCGTACATATATTAGAATGTTGTAGGAAGTGTACTAAGTTTTTCATAGGGTATTACTTTTTGAATTATGAGTAGAAAATTATGAATCAATTCATAAAAGGAATTATGAGGTATAGCAATTCAAAAAGTGTCTAGTGGTTGGTAGAAATCATGTAAGTAATTTCATATGGGCAATTCTCTTACCCAGATCCTTAACTGAAGGGCACCGAGTAAACCCAAGGATTTTGAAAGGATAGGCATTGATGGTGGGATTATAGTACAGTGGTTAGAGTACTTGCCTTGCATGAAGTCAACCCGAGTTTGATCTCTCATACCACAGTGGTCCCCTAATCCTGCCAGAAGTGATCCTGAGCACGGAACCATTAGTAAGCCTTGAGCACAGCTGGGTGTAGACCAAAAATTAAAAAAAAAAGAAAAAATAGAATATAATCAGAAGACTTTTAGTGTTTGAAAAATATTGTTATATTTTAATAAGCCTATAAATAGTGAAGGATAAAAAATAAATATTTGGGAGATCTTGACTGTGATTATGGATAATGCTTATTTTTCGTTCTTGATTCTGTCTCAGTACAGTTTTGAGATTCTTGTGGTTCTACAGAAAATTCTGATGGAGTATATGAATAATATAGGTTTAATATTCAAGTTGAGCACCTGGAACAATAGTACAGCAGATAGGGTGATTAGATTTGATCTCCAACATCCTATGTGGTCCCCTGAGCATCCTTAGGAATAATTCGCAAGTACAGAGCCAGTAGTAACCCCTGAGCATTACTGGATGTGTCTTCCAAAAAAGCACAAAAATTTCAAGTTGCAAAGTATAGTGTTTTTGTTTTACTTTAAAATTTGTATTTATTTTTAAATTTGTATTGCATATGAACTCAATGTATTTTATAAAACAAAGTATGCATTGTATAAACACTTTAAATTTGTACTTCAGTATGCTGAGAGGTGTAATGACTTGAAAGAGATCATCAGTATTTTATCTTTTTAAGGTGGAAAGTCTCTCTAAACAATATGAAGAAATTTACCTTAAAAATAAAGATTTGGATGCAAGATTATTTTTGGATCATGATAAAACACTTCAGGCTGATCCCACAGACAGGTATAGTACATGCTATTTTTGTATTTGTGTATATACTTTTGCTATACGTTGATTTTTATGTAATTTTAAATAGATTTGAAAATATTGAACTTGGTGACCATAATTATTTGTGACAAATATGAATGCTTTCATATAAATCTGATAAGGAACAGTCTTCTAAACTTGTACTTCATTAACCTATTTATTTTGAATTGTTCTCTGGCAGCTGTTTTTCAGATTAATGTAATTTTTAAGTCACAAATGAAAAATTGTTTAGGTGTTTAACTTTCATAAGTAGTGGTCTCTGTCTTTTTTTTAAATCTTTTTATCTACTGCTATTTACTTGATTCATTTTTAAAATTGAATACTTGTTAAATTTTTTTCTTTCAAATTGTCAAAATCCTAAAATGATTAAATGACTAAAAGATCTTACACATTTTTAATACCTATCAGTAAGGTTTCTTTTAAGTCTTTTTTTTGTTTTTTTTTGTTTCGGTTTTTTTTTTGGTCACACCCGGCAGTGCTCAGGGGTTACTCCTGGCTCCATGCTCAGAAATTGCTCCTGGCAGGCACGGAGGACCATATGGGACACCGGGATTCGAACCGATGACCTTTTGCATGAAAGGCAAATGCCTTACCTCCATGCTATCTCCCGGGCCCCTGTTTCTTTTGAGTCTTACATTTATTTGCTTTCTTTCCCTTTTTTGGAGGAATTTTTGGTAATCCCAAAGCAGTATTCAAGAAACCCAGGGTCTCCTTGTAGGGAAACTCAGTCAACTTGGCCAGCACCACTTTGGAGATTTTTAGGCTTCCAGGATTGTACCAACAATGCCCAGGGGACCATATGGTGCTGGGGACCAAATTGGAGTGTGCCACATCCGAGGCATGCATGTTTTGTTTTGTTTTGTTTTTTTTTGGTTTTTGGGCCACGCCCGATAATGCTCCGAATTTACTCCTGGCTATGCGCTTAGAAGTCGCCCCTGACTTGGGGGACCATTTGGGACTCTGGGGGATCGAACCATGGTCTGTCCTAGGCAGCGCTGGCAAGGCAGACACCTTACCTCTAGTGTCACCATGCCGGTCCCAAGGCATGCATCTTAATCCCTTGCATGAAATCTTATTTTTTCCCTTCGTGTGGTTCTTGAGATGAAACCAAGGGCCTCTTTATACATGTAAGACAAGTGCTCTACTTTTACCTAATCTTTGGGTAGCTTTTTAAACCTGTAGCTACAAAAACACATATAATCTATAAATTAAATGACAAATGTTCAATTCCTTTTTTTTTTGGGGGGGGTCTTTGGGTCACACCCGGCAGTGCTCAGGGGTTACTCCTGACTCCATGCTCAGATATTGCTCCTGGCAGGCACGGGGGACCATATGAGGTACCGGGATTCGAACCAATGACCTTTTGCATGAAAGACAAATGCTTACCTCCATGCTATCTCCCGGGCCCCACAAATGTTCAATTCTTTTGAGTTAAGTTTCTTAGTAAACAGGATTGAAAACTTTGAGCTTTGTTTTTCGTACTGCACAAATTATAAGGTTTCTTTTTGAGTGACTAACAGGTTGAATGCTTTTGTTTACCATCATTTAGTTTAGAAACGCAGAGAACACCACGCAAAAATAATCCTGATGAAGATATGCATTTGATTCCTCCACAGACTCCAGTTAGGTATAAACTTTCTTTCTTTCTTTCTTTCTTTTTGTTTTTTTATTTGCTTGCCATGCCTGGCAATGCTCATGGGTTACTCTTGATTCTGTACTGAGGAATTTCTCTTAGATGTTGAGATTTGAACTCAAGTTGGCCACTTGCAAGGCCCTTAGGTATGAATTTTCTTACTTTTGATTTCTATTTAATTTATTCAGTGCTTTATGGTAATTCAAGTTTATTTGTTTTGCCTATTTGTCTAAACATGTAATAAGTACTTGATATCATTTTTAAAATTAAGTCCTTTATTTAACACCATGGTTACATAATTGTTTATAGCAGTTAGTTATTTTTCCCCCCAAAATTGCAGTTGTTCAGGATTCAGTTTTAGTCAATCATTATATAACACCCTTTACCATTACACATTTCCCACCACCAATGTCCCCAGTTTCCCTCCTACTCTGTCTGCCTACCTCTGAGGAAGATACTTTTCTAAGAGAGACAAAAATTTGAGTTATGTTGCCATTAGCCAATAAATATCAGGAGAGTATGGTGCTAAGAAAGGAGAGTAAAATAACTTCTTTTGAGACTTTGGGCTAAGCATGGCCTGCCACATCTTGATTTTTAGTGTCTGGACTTGAATACTGTGAGAAACCAGTAATAGAAACAATGTAAAAATCATTGGAGCCCCAGAGACCAAGGAAGAAAATCCTCACAAAGAATTAACAATCAAGGGCTTTGTTGCAGAGAAACTCCCAGAGTTAGAGCACATGCAACCAAATCCTGCATGTTCAAAGAGTGCCAGCTAAAAAATATCTGAAGAAAAGCACCCCAAGACACATCTTATTCACAATGATGAATCCCGCCAATAGGGATAGAATACTGAAAGCGGCAAGATCAAAAAGGGAAACAATTCAAAGGACCATTCTTATTTATTTATTTATTTATTTTATTTATTTTTGGTTTTTGGGTCACACCTGGCAGTGCTCAGAGTTTACTCCTGGCTCTATGCTCAGAAATTGCTCCTGGCAGGCACAGAGGACCATATGGTATGCTGGGATTTGAACCACTATCCTTCTGCATGCAAGGCAAATACCTTACCTCTATGCTATCTCTCTGGCCCCCAAAGGACCATTCTTAAGATTTACAGCAAAC
The DNA here is from genome assembly GCA_004027635.1 of Crocidura indochinensis. Classification (NCBI taxonomy): domain Eukaryota; kingdom Metazoa; phylum Chordata; class Mammalia; order Eulipotyphla; family Soricidae; genus Crocidura; species Crocidura indochinensis. The sequence goes on along the minus strand of PVKC010005048.1, from coordinate 23,916 downwards.
CTGTCACAAGAAACCATCAAGGCCAGAAGACAATGGTAGGATATAGTGATAAAACTTAATGAAATAAATGCTTCACCTAGACTACTGCACTCAGCCAGACTCACCTTCAGGATTGAAGGAAGCATACGTATCTTTTGGATAAACAACAGCTCAAAAACCTTACAGACTCGGGGCCGGGCGGTGGTGCTGGAGATAAGGTGCCTGCGCTAACCTAGGACAGACCGTGGTTCGATCCCCCCGGTTCCCCATATGGTCCCCCGTGCCTGCCAGGAGCGACTTCTGAGCGAATAGCCAGGAGTAACCCCTGAGCGTCACCGGGTGTGGCCCAAAAACCAAAACCAAAAACAAACAACCTTACAGACTCAAAACAAGCCTTAAAAGAAAAACTAAAAGGTCTATTTTAGACAAAACAGACTAAGAAACACAACAATGTCCTACAGAAATCCTACAAAATCCCATGACAATTATCTTTCTCAACATCAGTGGACTAAATGCACAAGTTAAGAAACACAAAGTGGCAAAATGGATCAAAAAACTGAATGCAACATTCTTCAATTCAACATTTTGCGAGTCCAACATTCTACTGCCTAAAAGAAACACTTCTGAGTAGTCAGAGCAAACATTTAGACTCAAACTCAAAGGTTAGAGGACAATCATCTAAGCAAAAAAACTGGAGTGGCCATATCAATAACAAATCACTCCGACTTTAGACTTAAAAAATTTATAAGGGACAGAGATGGACACTTAGTCATAATCAAGGGATATGTAAAATTGGAAGAAATCACACTTCTAAACATATAAATACGGCAAGGGACCAGCAAAATATTTAAAACACTTGCTGAAAAATTGACAAATCTGAGAGAAGACAGCAATAGCAACACAGAATAGTGGGAGACATCAATACCACCCTTCTATTTCTTAATATCTTAACCAGCATGAAACCTAACAAGAATATTCTAGTTCTGAAAGGAGAAATGGAAGTTTTCTGGGCTTCTCCATCCCCAGAAAACTGAATACACATTCTTTTACAATGCACATGGGCCATTCTCCAGGATAGACCACATGCTGGAAAATAAAACATACCTCCATAAAATCAAGAGGATATAAATTATACAGACTACCTTCTCAGATAACAATGCACTAAAATTAGAAGAGAACTACAAAGGGACATAGAAGAAAAACTTTAAAACCTGGAAATTAAACAACTCACTACTGAACAACCAGTGGGTCAGAAGTGAAATAAATGAGAAAATCAAAAGATTCCTGGAAACAAAAGCAAATGCAGATACAAATATCAGAATTTGTGGGACACAGAAAAATGGGTAGTAAGAGGAACCTTTATAGCTTTGCAAGCACAGAGCAGGAAAGAAGAAGAGGCCTAATAAAACTTAATAACATAGCTTATAAAGTTAGAAAATGATCGACAAAATGAAGCAAAAATAGGTCAGCAGAAAGAAATAACAAAGCTTAGAGCAGAAATCAATGAAGTGTAAATCAAAAAACAATACGAAAGAACAACAAAGGCAAACGTTCTTTGAAAAAATAAACACAATTGATGAACCACTAATAAAACTCACAAAGAAAGGGAGAGGAACTTAATAAACCAGATTAGAAATGAGAAGGGGAGGGGCCCGGGAGATAGCATGGAGGTAAGGCGTTTGTCTTTCATGCAAAAGGTCATCAGTTCGAATCCCGGTGCCCCATATGGTCCCCCATGCCTGCCAGGAGCAATTTCTGAGCATGGAGCCAGAAGTAACCCCTGAGCGCTGCCGGGTGTGACCCAAAAACCAAAAAAAAAAAAAAAAAAAAAAGAAATGAGAAGGGGAGATGACTACAGATAATACAGAGATTCAAAGGGTAATTAGAGACTACTTAGAGAAATTATACACCATAAAACATGAGAAAGTGGAAGAAATGAATAAATTCTTGAACTCATAATCTTCCACAGTTAAATCATGATCATCTAGCATATCTAAACAGATTCATCACTATTGAGAAATTAAAAATTTTATCAAGAAACTTCCCCAAAACAAAAGCCCAGGCCCAAGTGGATTTACTAATGAATTTTCAAAAGCACATACTACCAATATTTTAGGTTCAAGATAATAAAGGAACAGAAACACTCCCAAATAGTTATTATGAAGCTAATATCACCCTGATACCAAAAGCAGACAGAAATGCTGCAAAAAAGAAAACTACAGACCAGAATCATTGATAAACACAGATACAAAGATCTTCAACTAAACTTTTGTAAATAGGATCCAATACCTCATCAAGAAGTTCATACACCATGACCAAGTAGGTTTTATTCCAGAAATGCAAGGATATTTAAAATAGTAAATCAATTAACATAATAAATTAACATAATACATCATATCAACAAAAGAAAAAAATAAAAACCACACAATCATATCAATAGATGTGTAGAAAGCATTCAATAAGGTCCAATGCTCATTCATGATAGAACTCTCAATAAGATGGGAATGGAAGGAACTTTACTCAGTACAGTCAAGACCATCTACCACAAACCTATGGCAAATATTATTCTCAATGGGTATAAACTAACAGCCTTTCCTCTGAAACATGGTACTAAACAAGGCTACCCCTTTCACCAGTCCTATTCAACATAGTGCTGGAAGTTCTTGCCATAGCAATTACGTAAGAAAAAGATATCAAGGGCATCCAGATTGAAAATGAAGAAGTCAAGCTCTCACTCTTTGCAGATGACATGCTACTATATTTAGAAAAACAGATTTTACCAAAAACCTTCTAGAAACAATAAATTCAAATAGTAAAAATGGCAGGCTACAAAATTAACCTTCAAACGTCAATAATCTTTTTTTTTTTTTGGGGGGGTCACACCCGGCAGTGCTCAGGGGTTACTCCTGGCTCCATGCTCAGAAATTGCTCCTGGCAGGCACGGGGGGGGGGGGGGGGCGGACCATATGGAGCACTGGGATTCGAACCGATGACCTTTTGCATGAAAGGCAAATGCCTTACCTCCATGCTATCTCCCGGGCCCCAATGGCCTTCTTAAATACCAAACAATAGAAATGTACATTAAAAAAATCCCACTCACATTAGTGCCACACAAACTCAAATACCTTGGAGTCAGCTTAACTATAGAGGTGAAGGATCTATACAAAGAAAACTACAAAATACTGTTTCAATAAATAAAGAAGACATAAGGAAATGGAGACACATAGTCTGTTCATGTATTGGAAGGATTAACATCATTAAAGTGGCAAATGGTAATACCCCCAAAGCGTTGTACAGATTTAATGCAATTCCTCTACCCAGGGCATTCTTCCAAGAAGTAGATCAAACAATCCTGGAATTCATTTGGATCAACGAATAGTTAGAACAACCTTTGGGAAAAGGAGTATGGGAGGCATCACTTTCCCAAATTTTAAATTGTACTACAAAGCAGTAGTCATTACATCAGCCTGGTAATGGAATAAAGACAGAATCTCATGTCAGTGGAATAGACTTGAGTATTTAGAGAATATATCCCAGAATACAATCAATTAATCTTTGAAAAAGGGGCAAGAAATGCAAAATTGAGCAAGGAATGCTTCTTCAACAAGTGGTGTTGGGACAGCTGGTCAGCCACATACAAAAAAGTGAACTCGGACCTCCATCTAACACCATGCACAAAGGTCAAATATAAATGGATAAAACCCCTTGATATCAGACCCGAAACCATAGGTATATAGAACAACACATAGGTAAAACACTCCATGACACTGAAACTAAAGGCATCTTCAAGAAGGAAACTGCACTGTTCAAACAAGTGTAAGTGGAGATAAACAGATGGGATTGTATTAAGCTGAGAAGCTTTTGCACCTCAAAGGAAATAATGACTAGAATACAAAAGTCACCCACAGAATGGGAGAAACTATTCACCCAATACGCATCAAATAAAGGGCAAATATCTTCAATATACCCAGTACTGAGAGAACTTAACAAGGCAAAACAAAATCTTATCCCTCAAAAATTGGGGATAAGAAATGAACAGATAATTCCTTAAAGAAATATAAATGGCCAAAAGCACATGAAAAAAATGCTCCACATCACTAATCATCAAGGAGATGCAAATCAAAAGAATAATGAGGCACTTGTTGAAGAGGCTTTCCTCACTCAGTTTTGCTTTTTTTTGCCTCTTTATTAAAGATTAATTGATTGTATGTGGGGAAACATTCTCTGAATACTCAAGTTTATTCCACTGACCTGAGGATCTGTCTTTATTCCAATACTATACTTTTATAAAGACTATTGCTTCTTAATACAATTTAAAGTTGGGAAAAGTGATGCCTTCCATCTTTTTCCGAAGGGTTGAAGAATTTAAGGAGCTCTCAAAAGGTTGTCCTAATTTTATACTGTGACCTTGGTTTCTTCTAGACTTTTTTTTTTTTTTGACTTTTGGATTTTGGCTTTTGGAGTACACCCAGAGCTTACTCCTGACTCTGTGCTCAGGAATTACTTCCAGCATTTATTGGGGTGGGGGGGAGCATATGGGATACTGGGAACTGAACCTGGGTTATTTGTATACAAGGCAATGCCCTCCTCACTGTGGTAACACTCTGGCTTCAGATTATGTTTTCTTAAAGATTTCTATAAAGAATAGTTACTTGGTTCTCTACTTGAGTTATTAAATATCTTTGTTTCTATAAAAATATAGAAATATATATGATTATAACATTTTCATAAACATTGCTGATTTTATGAGACTGATGTGCTACCTACTGCACTAACGAGACACCTAATATTGCTGATTTTAATCAGTATTTTATTTATAAATTATCTACAAATCCTTAAGAATTTAAGTAAAATGTAATTTCTCGTAAGCATCAGTACATTAGTGGTTATATGATAAAGTCTTATTTTCATAAATTTTTTAGAGATAAATGGGAGCTTTGAATTTGAATCTATATTTAACTTGCGAGATAAATGCATTTGTTTTTCCTTTATTGACTAATACATTTTTGTTTTTTTTCTCTAGAACTGTTATGAATACTATTCAACAATTAATGATGATCTTAAATTCAGCAAGTGATCAACCATCAGAAAATCTAATTTCCTATTTTAATGTAAGCTATTTATGAGTATTTATTCTCATACAATTTGTTAATATCCTGCAAATAAGTTATAATTTAAAAAAGTTAAAAGTTAAAATTTAGGGGCCGGGCGGTGGCGCTGAAGTTAAGGTGCCTGCCTTGTCTGTGCTAGCCTAGGACGGACCACGGTTCGATCCCCCGGCTTCCCATATGGTCCCCCAAGCCAGGAGTGACTTCTGAGCGCATAAACAGGAGTAACCCCTGAGCATCACCGGATGTGGCCCAAAAACCAAAAAAAAAAAAAAAAAAGAAAGTTAAAATTTAAAAAAATAAGTTAAAACCCTGCAAATGATAATTCTTTTTCTGCACCTTTTCCTCTGACTCATTTTTCTCAATATAATACTCTCCATGCATATCCATATATAAGCAAATTGTATTACTTTATTTCCCCCATGTGTATCCATGGTGTAGATGTACCTAGATTCTTTATCCACTCATCTCTTTTTGGTCACCTGGGTTGTTTCCAGATTCTGACTATTGTAAATGGAGATTCCGTGGACATAGGTGTGTAGATGCCTTTTCTGCGTTGTTTTTTGGGCTCCTTGGGTATATTCCCAGGACTAACCACTCAAAATAGCTAAAGCTATCCTTGAGAAAAAGAAGATGGAAGGCATCACTTTTCCCAACTTCAGACTCTACTATGAAGTGGTATTAACTAAACATCACAATATTGGAATAAAAACAGACCTTCAGATAAGTGAATTAGAGTGGAATATCCTGAGACAGACCCTCAGATAATGAGCAATAAATCTTTGATATGAAGTGGAGGAAGGAAAGTGGTGTTGACAAAGCTGGTCAGCCTACATGCAAAAATATGAACTTAGGGGTCTGGAGTGTTAGCACAGTTGTAGGGTGTTTGTCTTGCATGTGGCTGACCGAGGACAGATGTGAGTTCAATCCCCAGTATCCCATATGATCCCCTAAACCAGGAGCAGTTTCTGAGCACAGAGCCAGGAGTAATTCCTGAGTGCCGCTGGGTCTGGCCCAAAAGCAAAAACAAAATATTAACTTAAATCTCTTTATAATGCAATGTGCAAAATTCAAATCAAAATGGATTAAAGAATTTGATATCAGAGCTATGATTTTTATTGTGGTAGTAATATTTTTGTTAACATCATGCTTCTATTTTGTCATGTTATCTTACATTTTTCTAGAAATTAGAAACTATTAGTGATTATATTGGCTCAGAATTATTTTTTCAAGTCTGTGAATTTTTTTGTTTGTTATCTGTTGTACAAGTGTATTTCCAAAATATAACTTATGCAGTTACTTAGAATTTTTTTTTGGGGGTCACACCCGGCAGCGCTCAGGGGTTACTCCTGGCTCCATGCTCAGAAATTGCTCCTGGCAGGCATGGGGGACCATATGGGGCACCGGGATTCGAACAGATGACCTTTTGCATGAAAGGCAAACACCCTCCCTCCATGCTATCTCTCGGGCCCCAGTTACTTAGAATTTTAAGAAAGCATACTGATAAAAGTTAAAGGAACAATAACCTATTTCTTCTCATATATTTAGAATATTCTCTCCAACACGGAGCAGTATTTAGGAATTTAGTTTTATTTTGAAGTTTTTTTAGTTGGATACAGCATTTTGCTTATATAATGTTATTTGGAGGTACAGAGATATAGTAAACTGGGTAAGTCTTGTATGGGGTTGACCAGGTTTTCATTCCTGGCACCTTATATTGTCCCCTGAGCCTTACCAGGAATGGTATCTGAGCACAGAGGAGAAAGCCCTGAGCATGTGTGTGTCCCAAACCAATTCCAGGCTCAATTTAAATTCACAGTGGTTTTTTTTTTTTTTTTTTTTTTTTTGGTTTTTGGGCCACACCCGGCTATGCTCAGGGGTTACTCCTGGCTATTCGCTCAGAAGTCACTCCTGGCAGGCACGGGGGACCATATAGGGAACCGGGGGATCGAACCGCGGTCCGTCCTAGGTTAGCGCAGACAAGGCAGGCACCTTACCTACAGCGCCACCGCCTGGCCCCGGTTTTTTTTTTTTTAAAGCAAATATTGTCATCTTTCCTTTTCTGTGTAAGTAAAGATGTAGAAGTTTTGAACATTAAATTTTATTTATTTGACCACAGCTGTGGTATATCACTTCTGGTAGGCTCATGAGAACCATGTGAGTGCCAGGGATCGAACCTTTGTTGACTGCATGCAAGGAAATTACCCTACTTGCTTATAGTATTGCTCTAACCAGTGACAATTATGATTTTGTGACAGGAAATGTTTTGTTGTTATAGTTCTAAGGGCATGCACTTAAGGAAGTATTGTTTGTATAGAGTAAATTTTTAAAATGTGTACATTTCAAAAATCACCATATTTTAGAACTTTTTTATTTCTAATATTTGTGGGGACTACATCTGCCTCTGCTCTTGGATAGCCCTTGGTGCTTCATCAGGGATTACTCTTGACAGGTTTTGGGGATCTTTATACAGTACCTTGAATTAATCTTGAGTTGGCTGTGTATTACTTCTTTTAATGGATTATAAAAATAAGTTCAGTCTTTGGTTATATCTAAAGAGGAATTTTAATTTGTTCTTTGCTTCTCTAGTTAAGTGACAGAAAATTTAGGTCATTAGATTATTTTATACTGCCATAGTCTTGCTCCCTAATATCTAAAAATTAAATTCTAGATTGTAAAATGTTGAAAATATGTTAAGTTTGATTAAGTAGCAACCTTAAATTTTTTTTCTTTTCCTTCTTAAAGAACTGCACAGTTAATCCAAAGGAAAATATCTTGAAAAGAGTAAAGGATATTGGATACATCTTTAAAGAAAAATTTGCTAAAGCAGTAGGACAGGGATGTATGGAGATTGGATTGCAGGTAACTTTACTTCATTTTTTTTTATGCCATTGAATATGGTAAATAATTGCAAATGCAGCATATATAAATTGTATAAATATTATAATTATATTTGCCAAGTAATACAAAATACTGTCATTATATCTGGGCCTTCTGTTTATGTTTAATACTGTTACAAAAGCCAAAAGTGAACAAGTAGAAATTTTAGAGAATAGAAGCAAGAAAAAAATTTTAATTATTTGATATTATTAATATTTGGCATATTTGCTATGATTTGTAGACTATTTGAATATAACTGGGGTTACAGTCCTGTTTATATTGGTTCTATCTATAATGAGCTGTCATTTAAATTTTCTAAGGTTAAGTTTCTGCATATTTTCTCTGCTTTGTTCTTTGTTGTATGTTATTTAAGAGGTAATATGTAGGGGCCAGAGAGATAGCACAGTGGTAGGGCATATTTGCCTGTGCTAAGCCGATCCAGAACAGACCTGGGTTTGTTTGTCAGTATCCCTTATGGTCCCTGGAGGTTGCCAGGAGTGATTTCTGAGCACAGAGCCAGGAGTAAGCCCACAAACCAAAATAAATAAATAAATAAATAAATAAATAAATAAAAAGGAATATGTAACAATATGTTTGAAACTATAATCTACATATTTTAGTATAGTGAGCGTCTCTTTTGATGGCATCAATGTTTTTTTTTTGTTTGTTTGTTTTTGGGTCACACCCGGCAGCGCTCAGGGGTCACTCATGACTCCATGCTCAGAAATTGCTCCTGGCAGGCACGGGGGACCATATGGGGCACCGGGATTCGAACCGATGACCTTTTGCATGAAAGGCAAACGCCTTACCTCCATGCTATCTCCCGGGCCCCGGCATCAATGTTTTTAAACAACTATGTTTATAAGTCCTTTCTAATTATGTACGAACCTTGTATTTATAGTTTTTATGAGGGAATATGATACTTATTATTAGTATTTATGTATTCTTATAAGATCTAGTTATACTTTGGACAAATGATAAGTAATATTTGACAGTAGTTGGTGGCAAGTAAGATTTTTATTGATGAGCACATTTAGAGCTGATTTTATCCGTATTATTTTCCCACACAGAGACTCTTCCCTTAATTAACTTTTTTAGTTTTGAGCTCACACCTGGTGGTTCTCAAAGTTACTCCTGGCTCTGCACTTAGGAATTACTCCTTGCAGTGCTCAGGGAACCATATGGGATACCAGGGATCTAACCCAAATCAGGCAATGCAAGACAAGTGCTTATCTATTGTATTATTTTGCCAACTCATCTTCCCTTAATTTAGACATAAAAAATAAATGTCCCGAGGTTAGAAGTTTTGCAATAGGTATACAAAGTGATTAAAATGTCCCCAGGAACATATTTTAGACATAGTATTATATGCTTATATATATGTACATATCTATACTTATATATACTTATGTATATATAAACAGAGCATAAGAGAGAATGATGTTGACTGACATAGTATGAAAGGAAGCCAGTTATTGCACCTACCCACTGTTAATTTACTGAAAATGTCCATCATCATTTTATTGGAAATCTTGAATTTTAGGCAATCTAGATTTTTGTGATCTTTTGGTAGGCATATTCCTAAAAGGATCAGAAAGCATTTTATAGAAAAACATTTAAAAATTAATAGCTATAATTTTCTAAATATCTTATTTCTTTCTTTGTAGCGATACAAACTTGGAGTACGATTGTATTATAGAGTAATGGAATCCATGCTTAAATCAGTAAGTTACAAAGAATCTTAATAGAAAAAAAATTAAATGCTGACATCTGAAAGGTTTTATTTAATTAAGCATTTTTTAAATCTGTTTTAGGAAGAAGAACGATTATCCATTCAAAATTTTAGGTAATTTAATAAATTTTAGTAAAAATATTTTTTCCTTTTATAAAAGTTTTTCAAATTTGGTTGTTTTTTTTTTTTTTCCCTACTAGCAAACTCCTGAATGACAGCATCTTTCATATGTCCTTGTTGGCGTGTGCTCTTGAAGTCGTAATGGCTACATATAGCAGTAAGTTAAATTTTAGTGAATAAAGTTTTAAAAAAAGTTAAAAAAATATCCAGGGAGATAATTCAAGTAGTAGAGCACATATATTGATTGTTTTAAGTATCTCTTCTTCTTTCTTCCTATTCCCCCACTCTGAGAGCATTACTGAATGTGGCTTAACTGATAAAATAAATTGATAAAATCAGTTTATCTAAGGTGTGTATTTGGAGATCAGGAAATATAGGGTTAAGGCAAAGAAATGCATATTTTATATTACTATATATTTCTCATTTTAAATGATCAATTACAATTAAGTCATTTAAGTGGCTTATTAGGTTAATTAATTCATGGTACTTAGGTGATATTGTTTCATTTATCTCCTATTTTAGTCTGTGCCAAGAAAGAAATCTATTCAAATAATATTATAAAATACCAAAGGAGTACTAATGGCCAGTATTACTACTATAAGTGCAGTCTGTGATCATGAGACCAAAATTTGGAAGTAGAATATACCAAATATATAGAATTTATTTTCTTTTTTGCGGGGTGGGGGTTCATACCCAGTGGTGCTCAAGAGTTTACTCTTAGCTGTGAGGACCATATGGGATGTTGAAGATTGAACCTGGGTTGACTTTGTGAGGCAAATGCACCCTTCTCTATTGTACTGTTGGACCACCCATAGTTGTTTTCTTAAATACAACTTTAAATGTATTATTTTTCAAAATATATATATTTAAATTTCAATGGCAAAAAGCAAATGTATTGGGTTATATAAGTACACAATCAATAAAGATTAAAATAAATTAGTAATAAATTATTAAACAAATGCAGAAAACAGAGGTCTCAATAAAATGAAATGCACATTTGAAATGTACAATTTTAGCGGGGAGTTGGGGTTAGGGACATACACAGTAGTGCTTTTGGCTTATTTCTGGCATTTTGCTCAGGTATCACTCCTGACAGTGCTCAGAGGATGATATACACAGTGCAGGAGATTAAACTCAAGTCAATTTCATGCAATGTGTATGCCTTACCTCCTATACTACCTATTGCCCCAAGATACAATTTTCTAACTAATCAAATTAAATTATTAAAGAATTTAATATTAGATATTAAATACAAAATATTAAAGAATTTTCCTCTCCCTCTAAAAGGAATTAGCGAGAGTGAGGCAGTTAAAATGGAGGTGCTAATGTATTGTTGATAAAAATATTAAAATATTAATCTATCCTGACTTAAGTTTAGGATCTTTGCAGCTTAGAAAATATGATAAAATCTATGGGCTCTTTTTACTGGAAAAACATATATCCTCGTGATTTAAAAAACTATTTCTTATGAGTCCAAGCTACAGAATGAAAATTCTGTCCTAAAGTAAAATTTTAATTTAACCCTTTTATTATGTTTAAATTTTTTGCAGGATTAAAACTTCTAACCTAAGTTATACTTTTTCTTTCATTTTTAGGAACTATGTCTCAGAATCTTGATTCTGGAACAGATTTGTCCTTTCCATGGATTCTGAATGTACTTAATTTAAAAGCTTTTGATTTTTACAAAGTGATTGAAAGTTTTATAAAAGCAGAAGCCAATTTGACCAGAGAAATGATAAAACATTTAGAACGATGTGAACATCAAATCATGGAATCTCTTGCATGGCTCTCTGTAAGTAACTAAAATTATTGAAGTGAGCAAATTTAGCAGTTTGTTGTAAGGGGGAAGTATTTGTTAAAATGTATGTCAATAATGAATGCACATTTTAATGAATAAAGTAATTTCAGTATATTACCCAAGAATTCTATAGAATAATAAAATAGAATATTTTTGAGCTTCTAGATCACCTAACAATAGTGAATTGTTTAGGAGTAACTTTCACTTTATAAGAAAGGAAATAGTATAATGTCTCAGAATATGGATAATGGATTAAATCAGTGGAAAAAAATAAGGAAATAAAAGAGTAGAGGATAATTTTTAGAGACTGATTTGCTTACTACTAAAAATTAAAATGAAGCATTACTATATCACTGGGAAGTGATATAGTAATATATATTCCCTTCCTTTTTTAAGAGAGTAGATTTTACTACAGTTATTATACATCTGCTGTTTTTATTGGGAAAATATGGTGCTCTTAATTTTATGAAGAAATAATCAAAATGTAGCACATTTTAAAAATTGCTTGTGAAAAATAAATGAGAATTGCTGTGCTCAGGTAGCTTAATTGTCCTCTGAGAGTCAGAAGCCTTCTTTTACATTTAAGGATTTACGGAGAAAGAAAGTCATTAAGATACTCAGAAATGGATATAATTTGCTTTGGAAGATTCTTTTTGACTATGTTGTGTTTGAAGTGATTGTAGGTCCTTTATATAGTGGTGTCATATAGTATTTAGATATGTACAACAATAGTTGAGGAAAGAATCTGGATCTGAAAGCTGCTAGAACATAGATACTTTTTTTGTTTTTTGTTTTTTTTTTTTGGTTTTTTGGGCCACACCGATTTGATGCTCAGGGGTTACTCCTGGCTATGCACTCAGAAATCGCTCCTGACTTGGGGGGACCATATGGGACGCCAGGGGATCGAACCACGGTCCTTCCTACGCTAGTGCTTGCAAGGCAGACATCTTACCTCTAGCGCCACCTTCCTGGCCCCGAATATAGATACTTTTTAAAATTATATTTTATTTTTTGTTCTCAATATATTTTTTATTTTGTGCTTTTTAAAATTTTTTTTTATTTTTACCAAAGTGTATTACAAATCTTTCACAGTAACATTTTAAGTAGATAGTGACATTGAATCAGGGGTATTCCCACCACCAATGTTGTCTTCCCTCCATCCCTGCTCCCAGCATGCATCCCATATCCCCTTCTTTTTCCCCCCCCCCCCCCTGGTTGCTAGTATAAGTATTCCTCTCTGTGTCTAGCTTGTTGTAGATTGGGTATTGATTGGGTATTGATTCTGTTGTCATTGACTTTGGATTTGGTATTTAAGTCTGATCATTCTTTGTTTTTGTTTGTTTGTTTTTTTGGTTTTGGGGCCACACCCGGCGGTGCTCAGGGGTTACTCCTGACTGTCTGCTCAGAAATAGCTCCTGGCAGGCACAGGGGACCATATGGGACACCAGGATTCGAACCAGTCACCTTTGGTTCTGGATCAGCTGCTTGCAAGGCAAATGCCACTGTGCTATCTCTCTGGGCCCCTAAGTCTGAACACTTTTTATTTCTACTCAGTGCTCATACAACTGGGAAGTGATATAGTAATATAGTAATATATATTCCCTTCCTTTTTTAAAGGTACCCTCCATTTTTCTCCCTCAATTTATGAGGCAGAATAAGATGGTTCAAGTTAATTGTTTCTGTTTGAAGGAAAGAACAAAGTGGGGGGGGGGCAAAAAGTCAAACAAGCAAAAGACGGAGGAGCTCTTCCAGAGGCTATAAATATCAATTTAAGAGAAGAAAGTGAAAAAGGAAGAACAACATAACAATACAAAAAAGATCAAATGAAACCCCCCGAAAAGCACCACAGCAATAAAGACAACAACCAAACAATAACCACGGTCCCGAAATAAAAACAAAACAAAGCGAAATAAAAACAAAACAAAGCAAAATAAAACTAATTTGTGCTTCTCTCTCTCTCTCTTTCTCTCCCCTATCCCACCCCCCCCTTTTTTTTGTATAGGCACAGTAGTTGTGCATAGGCACACTAGTTAAGTGGTCTTGGTTTTTGCACTGAACCTAGGACGAAGCCTAGAATAGAATCTTTAATTATGTTTCCAGAAGTTCTGCTCAGTTGCAGTTGTCTCAGTAAGACCCCTGGAATTAGAGATCTTGGTTGTACAGATCATAGACCAAAGCCTAGACTAGGGTCTTTTTTATTGGTCCCAGGGTAAGTTCTGACTATCACAGTCATGGTTGTCACATGGTTGTCACAGTCAGTCTCCTGTAGTTAGTGATCTTGGCTTTTGCACAGATCAAAGGATGACGTGTCTTCTGATTTCATCTTGTAGTTAGTGATCTTGGCTTTTGCACAGATCAAAGAATGACGTGTCTTCTGATGTCATCTTATCGTTAAGTGGTGAGATAAGACAACCTGCTCTTAGATCAACTTGTTGGCATTTCCTTATTGTCAGGATGTCATATCAAAACTGGTGCATGTTGATGTCAGAGCAGTATTAAGAATGTCCCAGAGGGAATTTGTTTCCTGGAGGTGTTGTGGAGAACTGTGTCTATGTCTGAGAATTAGGGATCTGGGTTGGACGGTCACTGTCTAACATGGAGTCTAAGTTGGGGCCACATGACATATGTACAAGGTGGAAGGCGCCCTTGTATTGTAAAATGTATGAGTTCTTATCCTTAAAAGATAAGAGCTTGTTTCTATACGAAAAATTCTCCCCCCCCCTTTTTTTTTTTGCAAAAAAGGCATATATATGTTATTATATTGCTGGTGGATTTGGGGTTGAGAGTGTCAGGCTCCATGATCTCTGTGCCCTGGTGTTGACCCGAGCTTTTATCCCAAACAAGACTTTTGTATTTCATTCAGAAATATACGAACTTGGATTATCTTTATTTCTTTGTCTTCTTTCACATCTTTAAACTCTTTTTTTTTTTTTTTTTTGGTTTTTGGGTCACACCCGGTAGTGCTCAGGGGTTACTCCTGGCTCCATGCTCAGAAATTGCTCCTGGCAGGCATGGGGGACCATATGGGGCACTGGGATTAGAACTGATGACATTTTGCATGAAAGGCAAATCCTTACCTCCAGGCTATCTCCAGGGCCCCACATCTTTAAACTCTTATACATCTTCTTATGCGTCTTCTGTTTCTTTGGTTAAATTTGTTCCAAGATAATTTATTTTCAGCACATTTGTAAACTGGGCTGTTTTTTTATTTAAAGAAAATTTATCACATAGTTGACATAACTAATCATGATATATTTGTTTCATAATATGTTTTCTGACAGGTAGCAAAGTTATTAAGAAATAGAAACTAGAGAATTAAAAAAAATAAAGTGGAATAAGAAGGGGAGAGAGTTCATTAGCAGTTATATTTGTGAAAATTGTATCACCAATGAAGTCATTAATACAATAGCTGAAGGTTTAGTATGCTCCCTTTTTTTCTTTAGAGATGGGAGATATACTTAAAAAACAAAACCAAAAATGTGTTGTGTGGCAGTTGTCATTTGCATAGGCACAGAAAAATATGGAAGAAATACCTTTGGCCTAAAAAACAGGAGGTCTTACCTCCGAAGTATTTGGGCGTAGGACCAACTCAAGGCTCCAGGCATACTCGGTTGTCCAATCCCCTGTCATTCTAGGTGGTTAGTTCTTCAGTCTCACAGTTGTTGCTGCGAGATTTCTGTAATTTTAGATTCTGGTTTCTGTACAGGTCCTGTGTCGAAGACTGGGCAGTGTGTGGTGTCTTCTGGTTGAGAATCCTACCCTAAAAGCAGACTATTGCTGTTGAATAGGGCTGTTTTCTTGATTTTTCTTCCTACCAGCATTGGTGGTAGAGTGGTCCTCTTTTTTCATTATTTGTATAAACAAACACTATAGATTTTTGTGTATTTTTGTAATCTTCCCACTTCACTGCCTTTGTTTTTGGGATTGTCTGTATAATTATCATGTCATTAGGAAGTAGTGAAATATTTATCTTTTCCTTTTTATTTGAAATCTTTTATCTTATTTTCTTGCTAGGACTTCTAACACTATATTGAATAGTAGTAATAAGAGCAGGCACACTTGTTTTCCTAGTCCAAGAGGAAAGATTTAAGATTTTCATTATTAAGTATCATATTGACTGAATTTGCCAAATATGAATTTGATTACTTTGAGATGTATGCCTTTTACCCCTGCTTTTGCATGAGTGTTTTATCATAAAAGATGTCAACTTGTTTTTGCATCTTTGACAAGCTGTGAATGTGGTGACTTAATATTTAGAATATTGCTGCTATATTTCCTGTATTAAATTCACCAGGTCTTCTTTGTTTTGGAGGGGTATTTAGATATATGGAGAACATACAAGTACTATTTACTAAAATATTTTCTCTATAAAATTTTAGTAAGTCAAAGTTATATCTTTTATTTTGAGGTGAGGAAGTACACTGGGACTGCTCCTGGCTTTGTGCTCAGGGGATAGATATATGCCGTACTGAGAATTTACATTGTCATAGCCATAGTTGAATGCGAAGCCAAGTGTCTTAACCTCTGTACTATTTCTCCAGCCCAAAGTCATCTGCTTTAATTGTTGTCAACTAGAGAAGATTTTTCTTAAATTGAATTCTTCCATACTCTTTTTCTGTAGCACAAAAGATTTAACAAGTTTCATCATTCAATTACATAAATATCTAGCCAAAGTGCTTTTACATAAGAAAATAAAATTAAAATATTTTTAAAAACTAAAATGGCATATTTTATACATCAAAGTGATTTGTAATGATTAACTATTTTTAGAAACCTGATTCGATGACAGATTGGTAAACAAATTTATAAACTATTTTGGTGTTCCTTTAAAATGCCAAACTTGACAGGATGTGAATACAAAAGGGTGAAAAGCCTGTTGCTCTGAAAAAAAAAATTGTTGTATATTTGTATGATGTATTATTAACCCCTTTTAGTTATACTTTGGCAAGATTTTAGTATTTATCAATGGAAATTTTTGTTGAAGACATTTCTTACTAAGAGCTATGTCTTAGGAAGTGGAATGAATTGTGAGTTAATTAAGTCATAGCCAGCTCTTTTAAGAAATAAGGGTAGGTACAGTGAAATAATGTGGTGCCATAATTTTTACATGGTAGTCATGCTACCATAATGAGAAATCTTGTTTAATTTTTTTATGTTTCCCATGAATTATATAAAATAGTAATATATTTGCTATTTTGGAACACAAAGAAAAATTTTAGTTTTTAAAAAATCTGACTATTTCTGAGAATATATATTGTCCACATTTTTCTGTCATAGTGTAATTCCATATCCTAATTCCAACACTCTGTAGCTAGTAGTTTCTCAAAAGTGAAAAGAAAAGAGTTGAACTCACCACTCAAAACTGGTATTATTTGGGGCTAGAACGATAGCACATTTGCCTTACACACAACTGACCCAGGACGGACCTGAGCTCAATCCCCATTTTATTTCCTAATAGCTATTTCTTTGCATTGCTTTTCAGTCCATTCAGGTTTACAATTTAACATTTTCCTCTTTATTAATTAGTAGTCTTGATATTAAAAATCTTATTTATATAATTAGAAGTTAAAAATTTTTGGGAGCCGGGAGGTGGCGCAGGAGGTAAGGTGCCTGCTGCCTTGCCTAGGACGGACCACGGTTCGATCCCCCGGTTCCCATATGGTCCCCCGTGCCTGCCAGGAGCGACTTCTGAGCGCATAGCCAGGAGTAACCCCTGAGCGTCACTGGGTGTGGCCCAAAAAAACCAAAAAAAAAAAAATCTACTTTCATTTATATTTCCCTGGCAATGAAGATAAGTATGTCCCCAAGTCTTACCTGATGGTCGTATATGACCTTCCCTCTTCAGAGTCTCACTGAGGTTCTGAAATACTAGGAAGCTCTCACAGTTCTGCAGCTCCTCTGCTGTAATTTTTGCCATATTTGATCTTTATTTATTATAAAAATTTATGTTTATTTTGTCATTTATTTAGGTAGCTAAAGAAACTCCAGTCTACTCTTTGTTCTGTCAAAAACAGGGACTATTAACCATCCATTTTAAAAAATGATTATTATTGGATAGATTATATCTCCAGTGTTAAAGTGATGGAAGGTGGCTGGAATATATATATTTTTTGGGGAGGCACATCTGGTGATGCTCATGGGTTACTCCTGGCCATGCAGTCAGAAATCACTCCTGGCTTGGGGACCATATGGGACGCTGGGGGATCAAACCAGGGTGTGTCCTAGGGCAATCATGTGCAAGGCAAACACCCACTGCTGTGCCACTGCTCCAGACCCTATAATTATTTTTTTAAGTGAATTTTTTTTTCAGTTAAGATCTCTTCTTTGGGGGCCCGGGAAATAGCATGGAGGTAAGGCGTTTATCTTTCATGCAAAAGGTCATTGGTTCGAATCCCTGTGCCCCATGTGGTCCCTCGTGCCTGCCAGGAGCAATTTCTGAGAATGGAGCCAGGAGTAACCCCTGAGCACTGCCGGGTGTGATCCAAAAACAAAGCAAAACAAAACAAAACAAAAAAAGCATCTCTTCCTTGATAGGGTCTAAAGTGGTAGGCATGATGGGTAGGGCACTTGCCTTGTATGTGTTCAATTCCTGGCTTGTCATATGGTTTTTTGAGACCCTGAATAATTTCTGAGTACATAATTAAGAGTAACTCCTGAGCACTGTGTGTGTGTGTGTGTGTGTGTGTGTGCTTGTGCATGTATGTTTAAAGCTACCATAAAAGAAGAAGAGAAAAAGATAAATTCTTTCATGCCTATGAGTGTGATCTCTTTTACAACAGTTTCTCCCTGGAAAGAAGGGATAGTGGAAAAATAAAAAAAGAAGGGATAATGGAGAGGTTGGATTCTAGACAGTTGCTTTTTCTTGTGATGTCATATTTATTTTTATTGAAGTTCAAGTCGTAGTACCGTATATTTTAATTCTTAAATTTTTCCCTATCTGGTTCTGAGACTAGAATTGAACTTCTTTTACTTTACTTTTCCAGTAGATGGCACTGTTTTTGCTTTTATTATATATATGCATATATATGTGTATATATACATATATATATAAATACATATTTTTTCTTTCTTTGTTATGAGAAATGGAATTAGAGAAGTTTCTACATGTTGAGAATGTATTGGGTGGTGGGATGACCCATTTCATTTTTTGTGAGATTGCTGTTTTCTCTTTGGAGTTAGAGGTTTTGGGGGGAGGGCCGCCCAAATGGTGTCCCTCCTGACAATTTTTGAACAGCTCAGCAGGGTTGTTCAATGTGAGGAGTCAAAAATGAAATGCTTCGGGGCTGGAGAGATAGCATGGAGGTAGGGCATTTGTCTTGCATGCAGAAGGATGTTGGTTTGAATCCCCGCATGCCAGGAGCGATTTCTGAGCAAAGAGCCAGGAGTAACTCCTGAGGGCTGCCAAGTGGGACCCCCCCCACAAAAAAAATGTAATGCTCTGTAGACTTCTGGTACCAGAGGTCCATGTCACTTCTGGAGAACTCTGGACACTCCTGGGCCACACCTAGTAGAACTTGGGAACGTCCAGGGCTACACCTAACAATGCTCCCTAAACTATGGTTGTCCTTTGATATAAAAAGTATTAAGTATTAGTTGTTCTTGAAAGTTCAGCAGGGAATCTCTACTGTCCTCATCTACTATTAATACCATTGTCAGGTGAGGAATTGAGGCAAAGAGAAATTGAGTTTACTGCTTGGTGGAAGCTTTGTCCTATTTAATTTTATTATTCTTTATTTTTTTTATTTTTTTTTTTTTTTGGTTTTGGGGTCACACCCAGCAGTGCTCAGGGGTCACTCCTGGCTCCATGCTCAGAAATTGCTCCTGGCAGGCACGGGGGACCATATAGGGCACCGGGATTCAAACTGATGACCTTTTGCATGAAAGGCAAACGCCTTACCTCCATGCTATCTCCTGGGCCCCTCATTCCTTATTTTTGTGTGTATATTTTCCTTTTATGTCACTAATGTAGTAGATGCTGAATCTGTAGGAACCTGTGTTTTGTAGCACTGGATATTATTTAATTTTTACAGAGTGTAAATATTGTCCTTTTTTTCTACAGATGAAAAGTAAAAAGTTTAGTGATATCATATAAGTTGCTTTGGTGTAGCTCAGACTTTCTTACCCATAAAATAAAGATGATAATATTGAACTTTTTAGAATACTGAAAAAATGAATATAAATAAGCCTTTAGTAGAAGTATAGAAAATACATTTTAGAAAGAATACCATTATTTATTAGCTTTGTTCACTTTAACTTTTACTTTATAGTGCATTCTTACTTAATAAAAGAAAACTTCCCCATATTGGGTCCTGACATATAACTATGTCCAACTTTTCTCTCTCCTTGAGGTATACCCCACTCCAACCCTACCCTACTCTCTCCCATTATCTTCACAAAATTGAAAAGGTTTTGGGGGAAAAAGGTGCAGCTGAACTCTAGAATTATTAAATGTGGGCATTGTTCACTCTTATATGAAGGCTGGAATTAGATATAATTTAGTTATGAATCATTCAGGTAATTAATTTGATGGCAGTGTCATAGTTCATTATTCATTTATTCAAGTATAAACAAGAAGAAAAGCAGAATCATTGAAACAGAGATGGCAATAGCTCTTGCGTGTAACCTGTGGGAATGGAGCATTTATACTCTTGTTCAGAGGGTTTTCTATAGATAGTAATGACACTTGAATATAGCCTAAGATTTTTTTAGTTTTTAAACTTGTACTCATTTCTAAATGAGGAAGAGCTCTTGAACCTGAATGTGCAAGAATTGAAAAGTTATCTTATGTGGTTTCCGTTTTAATTAATGCAGTTTCTTAACTTCTCCAGCTAAAAGGGAAGTGATTATTAATTAGCAAGCTCAGTTACATTTTAGAACCACTCAAAGATAATTGTTAAATCATCTCAGTTAATTTACGCTTAATTACTTAAAAAATCAACTTTTAAAACTCATTTTCCCCCAAATATTTAAGATGTACTTTAAACTCTGAAATCTCAGCACCTAATATGTTTAAAATTAATGTTAGTGCTATTAATTATTGGTTCTTAATATTACCAGAAAGAACCAAATATTAAAAGTATTTTTGGCATCTTCCTGTAAGTGCTAGATTTAGAGCATAATTAGGAAATATAGAAGAACAACCGGGATTGTTTTTTTCTAAAAAAAATACTTAAAAAATTATTTTGTTAAATTTAAATGTTTCTTGCCTACATTAAGTAAACATAATTTTCTTTGGTCTCACAAGGTCTCCTTTGATAAATTTCTAGTAAATCTTATGTATTCTCTTTCTAGTTGAGCATTCTGTGTTCTTGTTTTGGTTTTTCCTAATTGGCTTCTCTGCTTCTTTCCCATATGATTTGGTGTGTACCTAATGGGTTGTCAGTATTATGGAATTTAGAGGTGTCTTGCAGTATCAGGAATTCTGGAATTCGAAGAACTGAGGCAATTTCTGTCTGTCTGTCTGTCTCTGCCTCTCTCTCTCCTTTCTCTTTCCTTTTTCTCCTTTCTCTTTCCTTTCTCTCTCTACTCTGTCTGTCTGTCTGTCTGTTTCTAGTTTTGGGTCACACCCAGTTATACTAAGAGTTTTCCCTGGTTCTGCACTCAGGAGTCATTCCTAGCAATGCTTAGGACTATATGGGATGCCGGGAATTGAACCCGGGTCTGCCAAATGCAAGTCAAATACCCTACCCACTGGCAGTCTTCTTATGGATAGCAAGCTGCCTGCCAGAACTGCAGTTTTTATTGAGTACCCTGGGTGGGGTAGTAAAGACAGATAGCTCAGGCTATCCTGATCCAATCCCACCCAGGTTTACAAGTAAGACAGCGACTGTTTTGGGGTAAATTCAACTTGTAAACAAGAATACAAAGGAACCAGGGATGGGGCCAGAGCAGTGGTGCTCAGAGGAGGTAAGGCCTCTGTCTGCCTTGTAAGCTCTAGCTAGCAGAGGACAGACTGCGGTTCCATCCATCCCCCAACCCCCATCCCCACGCTGGAATCCCATATAATTTCCCCAAGCCAGGAGCAATTTGTGAGCACATAGCTAGGAATAACCCCTTGAGCGTCACTGGGTGTGGCCCCAAAACAAAACAAAGGAACCAGGGATGATCTTTCTTTTAAGTAAAATAAGGTATAACTTAACTATACAGTGTTTCAACACCAGTACCTTCACTATTGTCCACTTCCCTCAACCAGAGTCCCATTTTATCTCTTGCCCCTTAGCCTGCCTCTATAGCCACCACTATTTTCTTTTTTTTTTTTTGGGGGGGGGGGGTCACACCCGGCAGTGCTCAGGGGTTACTCCTGGCTCCATGCTCAGAAATTGCTCCTGGGGCCACCACTATTTTCTTTACCTTTTTCTTTGAGAAATTTTCTATTCTCCTTTTCTTCCTGTTTTTTTTTTTTTTAATAGCATTGGGTGTTTTATTCTTTTTAATATGTTCTTTTTATTTTATTTTATTTTATTTTACTTTTGGGGCACACCTGGTGATGCTCACAGGTTATTCCTGACTATGCGCTCAGAAATCAATCCTGACTTGGAGGTCTGTATAGGATGTCGGGGGATCAAATTGTGGTCCGTCCTGAGTCAGCTGCGTGCAAGGCAAATGCCCTACCACTGTGCCATTGCTCCGGCCCCCTTTTAAATATGTTCTTAACTCTGAATTCTTTCTTCACAATATTCCTTTCTTTTCAGTCTGTTCTTGGGCATAATAGAGAATACAAAGAGAAATACAAAAATAATCCTTTTCTTCAAGAGCACGAAGTGTCTATTTAGAAAGATATGACATAGGTCATGTAAATAGCCCTAATTAACATGAGAAATAAATAAGTAGCAAATAACTGATACAGATCATTAGCATTATCAAATAATTTTTTGTTTAGAAGTAAAACTGGGCCTTGTAGGATGAAAGGATTTTCATCCTAGAGAGAAGGATCAGAATGAACTTAATTGCATGTAGGTGGACTGAGTAGTTTGTTGTGCCAAAATATATATAATTAAGATTTTAATTAGTTTAATAGACAATTTTAAATAGACAATTCTGGAATGCAGGAATCTTGTTTGAAGATAGAAAAGAAACAAAAAGTTTTGAGGTCAGGGCTGTATTTTAAAACTGACTTCTGTAGGCAATGCATTTGATAACTTTAAAATTCTACTAACTGATTGCAGCATAATGATTTGAACTTGGTTGATCTGTTGTGTATGGATTGAATGAAGGAAATGAAGAAGCAGGTCTCGTGAAATAGTAATTGTGGTAGTCCCAATATAACATGATGATGTTGATGATTATGTTTATTTGTTGTTGTTGTTGTTGTTTTTGGGCCACACCCATTGACACTCAGGGGTTACTCTTGACTATGCACTCAGAAATCGTTCTTGGCTTGGGGGTACCATATGGGACACTGGGGGATCAAACCGTGGTCTGTCCTAGGCTAGCACTTGAAAGGCAGATGCCTTACAGCTTGTGCTACCGCTCTGGCCCTGATGATTATGTTTATTGAAGGGGCATAATATGGATAATTTTGTTTAATTCTCCTAATTATTGAGATCTGTTACATTGCTAAGCACTGTTAATGTAGTTTTGTTTTGTCTTTGCCATTTTTATTAACTTTCAATTTTATTATGCTATAACAGACCAGTTACTTATTTTTTGTTGTTTTGCAGCATAGCTTCATTCATTTATTCAATTAGTCTTTTATGCTTAGACATTTAGTAGTTTATAATATTATGCCATTTCAAATATACTTCTTCTTTGTTACTGAAATGTCTTCAGAGTAAATTCCACAAATGGCAAGGTGAGAGTGTATGTGTTTTATATGTTGCTAAATTCCCATTCATTCATAAGAGTCATACTATTTTTTTAATTCCCATTAGGAGTTGAAATTACCAATACATTCTCAAGTACTGCTTTTTTTAACTGCAACATCATTTTAGCAATTTTCTTTTCATTTATCTGTCATTTGATAAAAAGGCGGTTTGGGTTTTTTATTTTTTGTTTGTTTGTTTGTTTGTTTTTGGTTTTTGGGCCATACCCAGCGGCAGGGCACTCGGGGTTTCTCCTGGCTCTGAGCTCAGAAATCTCTCCTGGCACGCTCAGGGGACCATATGGGAAGTCGGAATTCGAACCAAAGCCCTTCCTGGGTCAGCTGCATGCAAGGCAAATGTCTTACAGCTGTGCTATCTCTCCTGCTTCAAAAGGGCATTTTAATGTGTGAGAATGGACAAATGAGAAGGACAAGTGTCAAAGGATAAGAACAACTCTAGATTTAAACTGAATGTACTTACTGTGGCACTTTCCCCTTT
>PVKC010005047.1:0-34135 GCA_004027635.1 Crocidura indochinensis | reverse complement strand
TTTTTTTTTTTTTTTTTTTTTTTTTGGTTTTTGGTTTTTGGGTCACACCCGGCAGTGCTCAGGGGTTACTCCTGGCTCCATGCTCAGAAATTGCTCCTGGCAGGTACGGGGGACCATATGGGGCACCGGGATTCGAACCGATGACCTTTTGCATGAAAGACAAACGCCTTACCTCCATGCTATCTCCCGGGCCCTGTGTAGTTATTTCTATAACTGCACTCACCTCTCTTTGTGGTGAGCTTCATGAAGTGAGCTGGAAGTTCCAGCCCTCCTTTCATTGTCTCTGAAGATTATTGCATAAATGACTTTTATTTTTTTGAAACCCATAGATGAGTGAGACTATTCTGCGTCTCTCTCTCTCTCCCTCTGATTTATTTCACTCAGCACGGTAAATTCCATGAACATCCATGTATAGGAAAATTTGATGGCTTCATCTTTCTTGATGGCTGCATAATATTCCATTATGTATATGTACCACAGTTTCTTTAGCCATTCGTCTGTTGAAGGGCATCTTGGTTCAGAGCTTGGCTATTGTGAATAGCGCTGCAATAAATATAGGTGTGAGGAAGGGGGTTTTGTATTGTATTCTTGTGTTCTTAGGGTATATCCCTACAAGTAGAATAGCTGGGTCGATTGGGAGCTCAATTTCCAGTTTCTGGAGGAATCTCCATATCGCTTTCCATAGAGGTTGGACTAGATAGCATTCCCATCAGCACTGGATAAGAGTTCCTTTCTCTCCACATCCCTGCCAACACTGATTGTTCTCATTCTTTGTGATGTGCGCCAGTCTCTGTGGTATGAGGTGGTATCTCATCGTTGTTTTGATTTGCATCTCCCTGATGATTAGTGATGAGGAGCTCTCAAAATAAAGTTCAATCATGGTTTTGGTGAGATTTGGATCAGTTGAAAAAAAAAAGGTTGCCAACCACTGACCTAGGTCAACCTGTTTGGGCTAAGTTCTCAACTATATTTGAGGAGAAAGGGAGAGAGGGAGGACCTGGTCACAATAATATATAAAAAGATATCTGAAGACAAGTGGGAATAAATCTAACCTAAGTCCAAATAAAATGTCTCCTTTTCACACTAAAAAAGGGGGAAATCTTACATATAAAAACGAGTTCTCATTTATTAGGAATAAGAACTCATACTTGTTTACAATACAGGGGTATCTCCTACCTTGAAAATATTTCATGGGGACCCAACTTAGATCCCAGGTGATTAGATACCAACTGTCCAGTCTTGAACTCTGGGTCACAGACAGAGAAACGACACACTTCTTCACAACAACCACAGGAAACAAATTTCAACCGGAATATCCTTAATAGAGCTTGGACACCAACAAGTGCCAAACCTAATACGATACCCTGACAACGAGGAAAATGGGAACAATTGGAGCTAAGAGCAAGTTATCCTACCTCACCAGCTAATGATAAGACAAAATCAGAAGACTTGTCACCCTTTGATCTATCCAAATGCCAAGACCGCGATTTGCAGATGACTGGCTGATAGAACCATAGCCAGACTGTATCCTGGGACCAATATAAAAAGCCCTAGTCTAGGGCATGAGCTACGACCTGCATAACAACTATGATCCCTAGTTCCAGAGGTCTGTTTGAGACTAATGCAAAGGAAGGGGGAATTCTGGAAACATAACAAAAGAGGCTATCCCAGGCCCCTTCCTAGGATGAGCGCAAAGACCAGGACCGCCAACTACAGAAGACGGATTAAAACAACACTGAGGGAACAGAACTTCAAGAACCACAAGGAAAGACATAATCATAAATTCAACTCCTTGAATTGTGCAGATACCAAGACCTCTAGATACAGAGGGCTGATTTTATCACCCAGGACTGAGCAGAAGTCCTCTATACACAAAAAAGCACCAAGGGGAGAGCAAATGAACCTGAAAAGAATCTATGGTTAATCCCATGACAATATACTTCAAGGGTGGAAAAACCCTGTACCTCTTAGGCAAAGGAAATTCCTTTTCCAATGACCCCAATATTTACTGTGCATCTGCAGGAGTGGGAAAAAAAAGCACAAAACATTTTTATCATTAATATTATTTACTGATCTATTTTTTTGTTGGTTTCATTGTTGTAGTTTGGCTATTGAATTGGATATCACCATTTATATTTATTTATTTATTTTCTTGTTTTCTTTTCTTATGTGCTCTCTGCCACATTTTTTTATCTCAATACCAGGGCTTTTATATGGTGCTTACTCAACACTCCCTTTGTTTTTTTTAATGCTCAATGGATACTTTGACAGTGCTTTATGTACTGTTGTGGTGCTTCACCTTCATTTTCCCCTACATCTTTCAAACCAAGGATGAAAGTCTCTAGAAGGACTCCGCCCATTTCCGGAGTATTTGACTTCTTTTCTTTCTTTCTCTTCTCCAGGTTATTACCTTTCTCTTCTTCAAACAAAACCACATAACTTGAACTAACTAGTCCTGCATCCCAATTTGGGGGTAGGGGAGATAAGGGAAGTATCAAGACCAAACAGGTGTAAGACCACTAAGTAGTTAGCTAGGCACAGAGGGGACCACTGTGCAGCCCCAGGGGTAAGGGAGGAGGATATGGGAGGTAGGACGGGAACGGAGACGGAGGGAGGACAATTTGGTGAAAGGAATTCCCCTGATTTTATGCTAACATGTACCTAAAATATTATTGTCAACGATATGTAAGCCACTATGATTAAAATAAAAATTATATTAAAAAATGTCTGCCTTTTATTCCAGACTTAAATCTAATATCTGAAAATTAAAACAGGGGTTCATTCTTAGCAGCAAATAATACTTAAATAGTTATCTAAATAATTGTAACATTCTCCTTTTTAAGTCAGATTCAGAAGAATTCCATCAATAATTCTGTAATTAATGATTCAAATACCTTTTTTATTTCAATTCTAAAAAAAGACTGTCAAAGAGTGATGAGTTTAGTTAGAGAAATAACTACATTTTGAACTGTTCTAATAATGAGAATGTATGAGGGAAATGGAGAGCCTGTCCAGAGTTCAGGCGGGGGGTGGGTGGGAGGAGGGAGATTTGGGACAATGGTGATGGGAACGTTACACTGGTGATGGGTGGTGCTCTTTACATGACTGAAACCCAAACACAATTATGTATGTAATCAAGGTGTTAAAATAAAAAAAGAATGTCATTCATGTCCTCCTATTTTAAAATGAGCTATGACCTTTCTTGGAAAGCTGAATTGTAGAGATGAGCCTGGCGCCTTGGTGGCTCTTGGCACTCAGAAAACTTAGTAATGCCCACCAAGTCAGACTTGCAGGGAGGAAGGGGCTGGGTGTTGGCAGGACAAGTCTTTCCAGAGGCTGCAGAACCATTTGGAGGATGTTTCATCTTGTTGATCAGAGGCTTTCCCCTCTGCCTGAATCCTATTAATGTCAACTTGCAGATTTGAACACTCTGCAAATGAATCAGATATTGAATGAGCAAGTGACTGCTGTGAAATGCTGGAGATACAGGCTTACAGGCACAGCAGGCAGCTCCTAGCAGTGCCAAATGTTCATACTTTCCAGGGTAACCCTGGTTACCTGAAGACAATGAGCCTCTGGTAGCATTCCTGGCTTGCCATTTGGACCTTTGCCCAATAAGCAGCTGCCCTGAATTGCCCTCAGCTCTGCTGAGCCCCAGGCCCACAATACCCTTTGACCCCTGTCTCCATTATCTGGGCCCACCATCCCTGCAGCATTGGTTGATGTCCCTTCACTCCTTGCCATAGCCATCCCAACCCAAGATGATGATAAGGACATACAACCAGGGAGCTTTTAGCCCTAATCTGAAATTCACAATGCATTGAATTGAAAAAAAAAAATACAGACTTCACTTGGCAGCAAAGACTTATCTGAATTGTCCTCATGCTATTTATTTACAATCTTTAAGCATCCTATTAGAATGAATAATCTTTATGCATCCTATTTAGTATGAATAATCCCTGTGTTTCTCCACAGTAATATTAATATTCTATTATGACCCAGGCTCTGTGGTAGGTTTTAGATAACATATTCTGAACATGCCATATTCCCTTTCTAAAATTGAAAAAATTCTCATTCTCTGTTCTTGGGGTTTCTAAGAAGAGGTTGTATGTTAATGAGCAGTTATTTCTGTGACTATTTCTGCATATCCAGCACCATTCTAGATGTTTCACATGTTTGCTGAAAACTAATTACAACAAAACTTAACAAAAAAAGGGCCAGAGAGAGTAGAATGAGCAGGGAGATTTGCCTTGCTCTCAGTTAAGCTGAGTTCAATCCTCAGCACCATATAGGGAACCCCGAGGTCCCTCATCTCCATGCTCCAGGAATGATCCCTGAAAAGAGTCAGAAGTAAGTTATAAACAGAACTGTGTATTCTCTAAAAACAAAACAAGCAATAAATATATATATGTATACATGCATATATGTGTGTATGTTTATATATGTATATACATATATATATACTAACAAAGAAGGAAGCTGACATCATATCAAATTGTTAAGACCTATTTGACTTATATAGATGAGAACTTTGTTTGGAGAAGACATTGAGGATTTCTGAGCTGGAAAAAGGAATGATAATAAATTTCAGTTTGTTTTTTTCTCTGAAAAGTCTTCCTGATATTATATCAGGACACAAAGTATGTTACAGGGAGAGTTATCAAATAGTTGGTAGCTGGAGGATTGGGGGGAAATCTTTGTGTTAGATCAGAAAAGAATATAACAGTTTGAAGAGAATATAAGGAAAAGAGCTGGAACCAACAGGAGAGTCTGCAGAAGGGTGTTAACTCAAGAACACCAGGCTCAGGCATGTTATCTGGTCAATGGTGAGGCTTTGAAAGTTCCACTAGCCCATCCCAGGACCCATGTAGGAAGTTAAATGTGGCAAGGAGGGAACCATTCTAGTCCTCTGGGTTAGGGCAGAGAATAAAACCAGACAGCACCAAGAAGAAGGGCATATGGTAAAGAAAATGGGCTCAATCTCTCCACAGCCATAGACACATGGTATCCACGCTCTCCTACACTTCTGTGACTCCCTGAACTGTGTGGCCAGGAAAGAAGAAGCAACTTGAGAGCTGTTTGCTAGGCACTAGGGGCTGGCGTAGCTCTAAGGTGGCAATGCCAGGAGCTGGAGCAATAATCGGTGGGGTAAGGTGTTTGCCTTGCATGTGGCCAACCCAGGCTCAATCTACAGCACCCCATCTGATTCCCTGAGCCTACCAGGAGTGATCCCTAAGCACAGAGTCAAAAATAAACCTTGAGCACTGCCAGGTATACTCCAAAAACAAACAAAAATTTTAAAAGAACACAACATTACAGTGAACAATAGTCAAAAGACTGGCACAGGGTGTGAATTCTTTTATCTACCCCACCCCCAAATCCAAGTCTCTGTCAATTGAAAATTGAATGTCTTTTCAAGAAGATTTTTTGGGATGTATCCCCTTAGAGTCCATATTCAAATGAGATTATACAACATTTGTCCTCTTTGCTCTGACTTATTTCATAGCAGAATGTTTTTGAGTCTCATCCTTTCTGTTGCCAGGGAAAGTATTTCCACAAATAGTATTTCACATGCATATACATTAGATTGAAATCCTCATTACTTTATCTAGAAAGAAAAGAAAGCATTATCACACAGACTGCAGAGCCAGCATTAGCCTGATTGACAAGAACTGGGTCATTCTACACAGGCCAAGGATTGCTGGTTTTGGGAGAAATGTGATATGGACATGGATAGGTGCTGTGTAACATGACAGTTCATAGAGTCCAAATATCATGTGGAGACAGGACATTGCATTACTGTTCTCAGGCATTACTGTTCTCTCATTACTGTTCAACAAAACTGCTTCTTTCTTGGAGGTAAAATATAGTTAGAGTATTCCTTATTCTAGGAATCCTGACAATCATAACCATACCCACAAATATAATCACCAGATTCGAACCAGACCAGCTCCATAGACTCACTCTTTTTGTTCAGAATAAATCAAGCCATTACAGATCATGGGTACACCAGTCCATACAGCAGAAAACTGGCCATCTTGGGAGAAGAGGATGGGCTGCTGCCTCTATCACCCAGGATCACTATTTCTCTGAAGGCCCTGATTCATTACTGACCCTCAATGATTCCCTTTGGGGACACAAATCTAACCAAACTTTAGGTATGTGAGTCTTTCAGCTGATATTACCAGGGCTTTTTGAAGTGAGTACGGGCACCCTCCCCCACTCCCCTTTCCCTGAATTCTCCTTCCAAGGGCTGGCAGTTGAGTACATGCCCCCAAAAGTCACAATATCAATAATAGTGCATTGGATTTCTGGACAACTCCATTTTTTGATACTGTCATCCCTATAGGAACAAAATAATTTTCAGAATGGACAGCTAACAAGAAGAGATTACTAAGCTTTCTTCCATTGTATTAATGACATCATTGAAGATACATTAACTTTTATGAATGTTCTTGCAATTACACTGTTTTTCCTTTCTTAATATTTTAAGTATATATATATATATATATATATATATATATATATATATATATAACTGGATTGATCTAAATACAAAAGAGGGGCCTGAGGAGATATCTCAAAGGGCTAGAGACATGCTTTTGCACAAGGTAGACCTAAGTCCAGTCACCCAGGTCTGCAAGGTCCCTTGAGCAATGCCAGGAGCATCGGATCTGACCACTACAGGCTATGCCTTAAAAGTTGGAGAAAGTAAGATTCCCTAAAGAGTTCAAAAAATGGAACCTGAAATTTTTTTAGAAAACAGAAGGCACAAAAGAAATAAAAAGAAAACAGAAGGCAGGAGATGCAAGGTCATTTGGGACAAAATGGAGAACCATGCACCATGGTATCAAATGGTCATCAAATACTAAACTCCCTTTAGGCTCAGAAAGACAGAGAAAACTGGGTCCTCAGGGCCTGACGTTCAGAACTCATGCCCTGTATCCCAATATAACCTGGATCTTTTGCTTAGTTCTGTTACACAGCACCTTGGGCTGCAGTATCTTGTGTTTTGCAAGAGAAAACAGAGTTGTATCCCCAATATGTCATCAACATGGAGAATAAACAGTCATCAAAGAAGATGAGTACCAAAGGCTACCAAGATACTGAAGGAACAGAATAAGAGCTACAGGCAGTAATGAGAAGCACAAACATTCATTAGAAGAGTTCAGAAATGTGGTGAAGATGAGCTTGACTTTGTTGACAAAGATCTAGAAGGGACTAGAGAATGACTGGAGGTGGGGAGGGTCTTTGATAACTTTCTCCCTCTGCTCTTGCTAAACCTTTTTAAATTGAATTTCTGCATGGGAAAACTTTTGAAGCCAGAGTGGTGGTGAATACCTCCTCCCTCCTTTACTCAAAGTGTGTTTTTTCTACTTACTCCACAGTTTAGGAATAAAATGGAGCCTAAGAGATGCTAAAGACATGGGTTCAATTCTCAGTTTAATCTTCACAAAGCATCCCTCCAGAAGTGATTCTGAACACAGAGACAGGAGTATGCCCTGAGAACTACTGGATGTGACCCCCAAACCAGAAAAAGGAAATAAAAGAGAGGTGTGCAGAGTAATACATGGCTGGAGGGGACTGGTAGGGTGTACTCATGGGCACAGTCTCTTTCCCTCTAGCTCAAGGCTATTCCACCCTTCACCTTGGTGCCTGATCAAGCATCAGCACACCTGTCCTCTTCCTATCTGCATCCTGAGAATAATGTACACATACTTGCTCCTCCAATGTCTTCCCACTAGTAGTACTTGCTCCATCTGCACCTTTCACATTGTGAAGGAAATAAAGCCTCCTGAGGATGGACTCTGGGAACCAGTACTAGAGGAGGAGGTACAGCTCTGGTGGATACCTCCTCAGACTAGAGCACTCTCTGTCCCCTCCCATCCTGCCCCTCAGAGGAGAGTCCAGTCCAGAGGACAGTAATTATAAGACCTCCTAAACTCAGTTCAAAGCACCTATAAGTAAGCCTAAATCCGCCTTTCCAATTGGCATATTTTTCAAACCTTAAACATCTACCCAAAAAGAACCCCTTCTAAAAGATGCATTGGGATTCTGTTAAACTAAAAAGAAATAATGCCCAAAATGAAAAGATATCCCACTATATAGAAGAAATATTCATATATCCTACATTGAACACCCGCTTTATCTTCAAGATGATAAAGCACTTACAAAATTCAATAGGAAAAAAGAAACAAACAACCCCATGCTAAATGGAGAAGGGCTAGAGATTAACTCTGGCTTAACTCTAGGTACCACTATTGTCCTTTGAGCACTACTAGGAGTGACCTTTGAGCACAGACAGAACTAACTTCTGAGCACAGCCAGGTGTGGTTTAAAAAAGTAAAAATTTTAAAAATGTGAAAAGAAATTAAACAGACATTTCCTTAAAGAGAACAATAGCCAATGGACACATGAAAAATGTGTTCATCATCACCGACTTTCAAGGAAATACAAATTAAATGACATACTACTAAGAATGGCCATCATCTAGAATGAATGGAACAATCAGTACAGGCAGATGACTGCCATGTAGTGACATAGGAAATCTCATTCCCTGCCAATGAGATTGTTCTCTTGTCTAGCTCCTATAGAAAACAGTGTTAACTCCTCAGATAATTACAATAGAGCTTCTATATGGTCCGAAATTCCATTCCTCAGTATGTACTACAAGAACACAAAAAAATTAACCCACAAGAATGTTGCAACTATATTTATCAAAATCTTATCCACAAAAGTCAAAAATTGCAAGCAATGTTAGGGCCAAAAAAAAATTGAATGGATTGTGAAATAGATCACAATCAGTATATACAAGATATAATACTACTCAGCTATGAAAATAGATAAAAGTAGCAGTTTGAAACAACCTGGATTGCATTGGAGGGTTTCATGCTCCGTGAAGACAGACAGAAAGAAAAGGACAAAATTGGTCTTGTGCACTCACAGGTAGATTGTAAAGAAACACAGCAAGGAATTTGATAGGCTCTAATGGAAACAAGCTCTTTGATAGAACCAAGAGAACAGAGGATCCATGGTCATGACAAAGAGTCAAGAAGAGGGAAGGAAGTGTCTCGGGATTGTGATGGATTGTATTTTGTGGATTAACAAAAGTACTGACACTCTGGTGGTTGAGCAGCATGGCAAATATAAAACAGTACTATGGAAACTGTTGAAAATCAAAATTTGTTAAATGTTAATAAGTAAAGCTATTTAAAATGGGGGAGGTGAAGCATTCAGTACTGAAGAGACTTTGTGCAGCTAATTCAACTTCCCACCTGGGTCAGCCATCCTCTCCACACCTGAGGTCCTGTATCTCTGTGTCCAGAGAAAGAAGATACAGAGAAAGAAGATACATCTATTTCACCCCAATGGGAGAAAGTTCATTGTTTTTCAAGTTTATTTCCTTTTTTGTACAAAAGAAGTGTCATTAAATGTCAGAGTTTTCTCTGAAAAACTTGCAAAAAACTTGTTAAAAAATTCACATTTAGGGGCCCGGGAGATAGCATGGAGGTAAGGCGTTTGCCTTTCATGCAAAAGGTCATCAGTTCAAATCCCAGTGCCCCATATGGTCCCCCGTGCCTGCCAGGAGCAATTTCTGAGCATGGAGCCAGGAGTAACCCCTAGGCACTGCCGGGTGTGACCCAAAAACCAAAAAAAAAAAAAAATTCACATTTAAGTATTCTTTTTTTTTTTTTTTTTTTTGGTTTTTGGGTCACAGCCAGCAGTGCTCGGGGGTTACTCCTGGCTCCATGCTCAGAAATTGCTCCTGGCAGGCACGGGGGACCATACGGGATGCCGGAGTTCAAACCGATGATCTTCTGCATGAAAGGTAAATGCCTTACCTCCATGCTATCTCTCCGGTCCCCACATTTAAGTATTCTTAAATATATAGTTGGAGATGTTCCAATTGCATTATTATATGACTACTTTAGGTTAGGAGGAATTAAATGAAAAATCATAAAATATTCAGAGTGGAAATGGTAAGGAAAAAGCATTCTCTTACAGCATACATTTGAACAAACAGAGAAAGGGCTGGAGAGATGCTTAGGGGCAGGTTGAGGCTCATGCTGCTTTGGATTTGGTACTTAAGGGCTTGAGTTGTATCTCATTGCTGGACAAGCACTTAGGCCAACTATATAGGGTGTGATACTAAGCTCCCTGAGTATTGTTTGGGAGGTTCCAGGCATAAATTGAATGCATTTGTTTCAGCGGACTAATTGTTTTCATCAAAAGCATTCAAAAGAATAAGTCAAAAAAATCTTATGAAGGTATAGTATTTCAATGATAAAGATAAGTAATTGAGGAAAAATGAAACATAATAAAGATAAATAAAAACAAAATTTGACCCTGTAAAAATAAGATGAATAGTCAATAAACAAAGATAATAATTGACAAAACACATAGTGACTTGACTTAGGCTTCAAATGACCAGACATTAGCCATTCACCCCTGAACCTTAGATCCCATCTATAGAACCAGCATGGTATTCTGTACCACAGCCAAGAATCAAACTTCTACCAGGGAAGGTCCTAATGCTGCCTTGGCACTGACTTGCTCCAGAGTGGGTTCATATGACATCCTGAAGAGCTGTAAGCAGCAAGAGCTGTAAACAGCAATAACTTGGTTTCAGGGCAGAGTTTCCTGCATTACTACCTAAGAGTGAGATAAAACCAGAAGACACTCCATGGCACCATGACTCTGAAACCAGGACCTCTACATACAGAAGCCTGACTGTGACAACCATGATTGAGAAGAACTTCAACAGGAC
The DNA here is from genome assembly GCA_004027635.1 of Crocidura indochinensis. Lineage (NCBI taxonomy): Eukaryota > Metazoa > Chordata > Mammalia > Eulipotyphla > Soricidae > Crocidura > Crocidura indochinensis. The sequence continues at coordinate 23,367 of PVKC010005047.1, read as the reverse complement.
TACAAAGAAAGACTTTGTGGTTAGACAAGTTAGTATGCCTGGAGCCTGTTGTTGACCTTATGCCAGGATGTCTCATGAGTAGAGTCTCTCTGTTTTTAGGCCAAAGGTTTTTATTTTCTATTTTCCACATCTTTTGCCTATGCAAATAAAATAAACAAAATAACAATAATAAATTGCCATACACACATCCCTTTTTTTCTTTTCTTTCTTTTTTTTAATTCTCATTTTTTAATTTTTGTTTTGTTTTGTTTTGTTTGGGGGTCACACCTGGTAACGCTCAGGGGTTACTCTTGGCTATGTGCTCAGAAGTCGCTCCTGGCATGGGGGACCATATGGGATGCTGGGGGATCGAACCAAGGTCTGTCCTAGGCTAGCACTGGCAAGGCAGACACCTTACCTCTAGTGCCACCACTCCAGCCCCTAATTCTCATTTTTTAAATAGAGGTTCCTGCCTTTTTTATAGAACCTTAGGAAATGAATTACTTTGTTTTGTTACTTTGTTTATTTCTGTATTTTCTATAAAACTAAGGAGAAAGGAAACAAGAAAGGCTGGGGCCAGGGGCCAAGTGATCTCAGATGCATTGGTGGAGAAAAATAAGGACAGAACTAAATATCCAAGACAAAGTCAATGATAATAGAATCAAGAGATTTAAATTTTAACAATATAAATTTAAATGGGCCTGTTATACTGGCAGGTCAGAGGGCAAAGGCTGGTGGCATATGATGCACTCTGGCTTCATTGGTAGAGGGAGGTTGACACTGATGGTGAGAATGGCTCTGACTCACTGTATATCTAAATGTCAACGCTGAAGAACTTTATATATCACAATAACTTCAATAAAATAAAATTTTAAAAATAAAAATAATTGACACAATAATTGACATTGTCATGTAAAAGTGGATCAATAAAGCTTTTTAAAAAATAATAGCAAAATATCATGGAAATTTTCTATCAATAAATTCAAAATCCTGGAAGAAGTGAACAACTTTACAGAAGGAAAATAAAGTTACACAAATTTTAATTAAGTATATATATATATATATATATATATATATATATATATATATATAGCCTATATATATATATAGGCTTTTGGGTCACACCCAATAGCACTCAGAGATTACTCCTGGCTCTATGCTCAGAAATTGCCCCTGTCAGGCACAGGGGACCATATGGGATGCTGGGATTTGAACCACCATCCTTCTGCATGAAAGGCAAACGCCTTACCTCCATGCTATCTCTCCAACTCCAAGTATAAATATTAATTCTAATTTTATTCCAGAAGAAATAGAAAACCAAATAAATACAGACACTGATAAAGAAATCAGAAGGTTTTATATCCCAAAGAAATTAGAGCCCAGTGACTTTATGAGAACAATAAAAGTATTTTATAGCACAGCCAGTATCTGAGAAATGTCTCAGCAGTAAAGCACTAGTCTTGCATGCATGAGACCTTGATTTGAGCCTTACCATAGAAAAAAAAAGTACTGCCCCGATGCATTTTTTGAAAATATGCCAAAATTTCAAACAAAATGTTGGCAAATTAAGTTGACAGCTTTAAAAAAAGAAGCAAGGGCTGGAGAGATAGTACAATGGGTCAAGGACTTGCCTTCCATGTAGCCAATCAGAGTTTGATCCCAGCATCATATATGGTTCCCTGAGCACAGAACCAGGAGGAAATAAAGTCAAAAACTGAAACAGTAATACTAATAACAAATAAAAATAAAGAAAAAAACATTATATTGCTGTTGACGTTGGGCGGTATGAAATTCATATTAAAAAATAAGAAATGTTGCCTGTTTGCTGCTTGACAACACAAGGAATTGGAGGCCTGAGCTTTTTTCCATTAGTTTTTTTCAGCTGTGAGAGAAGCTTATGCTAAATTTATTATAGTTAGCTCATGTATATTCTAGAATATAAGATAAATTGGATTTTTAAATGCAAGGTCTGTGACCATTATGATCGCTTCTGTTATTTTAGTAATTTGTAGATTTGCAAACTTCAAATTAGAGATAAAAGTTGAAGAGGTTTTAGTCTTTGCCCATTGGTTGAGCAAAGGACATCCCTGCTATCTTTTGGCTCCTTCTGTGCAACATCAGTTTAGGCCTTCAATGTATGCTTCTGACATTCTCCAGGTCATTTCATGCTCTCTGCAGGTGGTCTCCTACAGACCATTCTGTTCATAGTTGGAGCCCAACGACCAAGACCAGCAACCAAAGGACTACTCTAATCTACAAGAGCTCCTTAGCATTTCCACAGGAGAGAAGATTTATAGAAGCTTTTCTCCCCACAGGAAATCACTGGGAGACTTCTCAAAGAAGTCTGGGTCAACAAATGAGAAAAAAACACTTCTACTTTGGTTGTTTTCTTTGTGTTGTTGCTCTTAAAAAAGCAAAATGAATAAAATCCAGAGAGACACACAAACAAGCAATAAGCATACTTTTTGGTTATCTTTCAAGTAATGCCTCAAATTCCTGCTAATGTTTTAAATACTGTTGTGTCTCTACCATACTTAAACTATGCAAAGAACTCTGATTCCACTAATCATTGCATTATTAAATGCTCAAGTTATCTGATACTTGACAACATTTTTGCATTGTTATATTTCTATTATAAATAGTACGGAAAATAAAAATATTAATAAGTACTATAAATAGGTTACTTTTTATTAACATAATTCCATTGGTACATGTTGAACTCATTCAAGCCAGTATTCTCTTCAGGGCAGGATTTCAGAGATAGCTTGGAGTGGGTCCAGGGTTCCTGAGGGGAACAGTTAAGTGGGAATAGATAAAAGAAGGGGAAAGGAATTAAGAAAGAGGCGAGAATCTTTCTTGCCTCTCAAGAAAAATGCAGAGGACACATGATGTTGCTTCTCTGATCTCAATATCTTCCTTTTTATTTTTCATTCCTATTTTTCAGATACAATCAGATAAGACAATTTTCTCAAAGAGTGAATTATTTGCGTTTTTTTCTTTTGGTAAACACATATTCTCTGGTGCTTGATGAATGTTTAGAGTTTCATACTTCACCAATAACTAAAATGGAAAAATTTAACTTCCAGTTGTGTGTGTGTGTGTGTTGAAACCCACTGTGAGATAAACTCTACCACTTACTTTATTACTGAGCCATAAACCTTACTCTGCAAAAGAAAATTTCAGTTGCTGAAAACCAGTGAGACTTAGGGATTTTTAGCACAGCTTGACCTAGAAGATACTGATTAATAGAAGTAATACAAGAAAATAAACATGAGAATAATCCTCTTTTATAAAAGGACAATGGCAGGCACAGCCTGCAGTCTAAAAGTGGTTTTAGGGATTAAGTCAGTACCCTGAGCCTAACTCTAGAGCAAGAGTTTAGAAAATGTGAAAACAATTTTAGTTAGTGATAAGATTTTTATTGAGATTTTCTCTTTCAGTACAACATTGGAGACAACTTAACCACCCATCAAATGTCAACTAATATGTGAAAAATGGGGGACTAGGGTGATAACACACTAGGTAGACCATTAGCTTTGCATGTGGCTAACCTGAATTTGATCCCCTGAGTACAGAGCCAGTAGTAACCCCTGAACACTCAGGCATGTAAATAAAAATGTAGTAAAGGTCCTTTATTGCTATTTACCTTTTTACTTACCAAAATCCATCTAACACTGGAAAATATTTACAATGAAAGTGAAGAACAAATACAATATTTTATGACCATCTAAATCTATGAACATATATAAGAAATGCTGAAGCAGATCATGAGAAAGGATTTTAATCCTTTAAAATATCCTAAATATTTTTATTTGTTTTGAGTATGTGAAATACTGCTTTGAAGTGGGGATTGTTTGCAAGGAATCAACCTGCAAAATTTTCCATGAAGGCCCAATAGCTAGAGTGGAAAGGTTGGAAGGCCACCAGCATCAAGAGGACCCAGACACAGGCCTAGGCCAAATTCTGGTACCAGTTCTTATACCATCACAATTGTGGATGCTGACAAAAATCTGGGCAGGTGGGAATCTAATTAAGATAGTGTAATGTGTGTGCAGGGTCTATCAGCAGATATCTGGGCTCCACTCTGTTCTCATGGATGAAGGCTTAAGTAAAGTCATTAATGCAAGCAAATTAAGGACCCAATTCAGTGCTGAGACAAAAAAAAAATGTGAGATTTCAAAAGCAACTAGAAGACAAAGGAAAAGTAGGGAGTCACAAGGATGAAAGTCAAACTGTATCATCATCAGGGAAGAAACCTGGGTTATGAGGACTATAAACTTAGAGTTAGATAAATTAACACTCAAAGTGCATGAACAACATATCTCAAAATCCACCCCAACATCTGTGCAGTTGAGAAGCCTGGAGAGGTGGAACAGGAAGAGGTTGTTTATCCTCATCAAGTGGGGAAGAGATGGAAGAGTCCAGGAGACAAACTGAGATTCTGAGTTTCGACTTATCATTCTATTTTCCACAGTTACGATATTCTTTTAAACGACTTTTAAAAAAAATGTCTAAAGTCCAGGGATGCCAAGTCTATAAAATAGGTAGTTATTAGCCTGAGTGAAGTCAACGTTGTTGATCACAGACTGGTGTTTTAGGACTTCTTTTATATAAAAGCTCAATCTTTCTGGTCCCTCCAATACATTTTTTAAAAAATTCACCCAAAGAATACTCTTTCAAGTGCATTGCCACAGGAGCTAGATGATTATTATCCTGACTATTAATTACTGTTATGGTTGCTATTGGCATGGTTTTGACGGTTTTTTTGTATGCCTATTCAATCCCACATTCAGGCACTACAATCAGTACCGTGTTTTGCCTGGGAAACAGATGTTCACATACTGAACTGCACAGACACAGACATTAAAGGCTGCAGCCGTGTAGATCTAAGGAGAGCTGATATAATAGGTGAGTGGTTCAAAGGCAGGTGAGCAGGTTTTCATCCCCAGAAGATTAGAGTGCATACATGGGCCTGTGAATTTGCTGAGGAAGCCCTGCTGCATGAAAGCATTCTTTACTTCACCCCAGTGATGCCTAAGAACTTTGTCTGGATGTAATGAGGAATGTAGAGTACACTCAAGAGCATGGCTAGACCGTGATGAAAGAAAAGGAAACCAAGTGATCTGCCAAGACCCAGGGGAAAGCACTAAAATAAACCATAGAAGGAATTTAGCACAAAATCAAAAAGTATATCTCAAAACAGTATCGTGCATTCTGAACTATTGGTCTTTTCTCTTAGTACTTGATTTGTAATTTCATTTCATTTATTTTTTTGGCTTTAGAGTCACATCCAGCAGTTCTTAGGAATTAATTCTGGCTCTGAATCCAGGGATTACTTCTGGTGGGCCTCAGGGTACCATATGGGGTGCCAGGGATTGAACCTAGATTGACATATGGGTAAGACAAACACCCTATCAACTGCATTATTTCTCTGGACCCATTTACTTTTAATTTTATTCCCAAATTTTCAATAATACACTGATTAGACCGGATTCCAGTGCATATGTCTATTTCCCTATTACTTGATATAACACACCTCAAAGATAGGTCTAATACCTCAATCATCTGGTTTCTCCATGGAAAGTGTAAGAACTGTAGGACAATACATTTTGTGTATTATTTTATTATTATTGAATTAAAGAGAAAACTGAATATTTATGAAGAATTGATCTTATAATAAATATGGGTTGTAATAAAAGTCTTCTTTACAGTAGTCACAGGATTTTGAGTGTGAACAATCCAGAAACCTTCCAAGTAAGCCACATAGAACATACCTGCACAAGGTATTCAGAACATGCCTATACATGGATACATGGGCATAAACATTCAGAACATGCCTCCACTTGTACACAAATACCTTCTGTAGAAGCATCTTTCTGTCTCTTAGGGTTAAGATGATGTCTAAAAGGAATAATTATGACCTCTAAGAATTAATGCATATGTACACACATATATAGGACCTTATAGAAGATTATAAGTTAATTATAAATATGTTCATTCTGCACCCACCTGGCAGAGAAGTCGTACCTTGGAGTGTTAAGCTTATTCCAAGGTCAGTCAGATGTCAAGTTTTTAACAGGCCCACAGATAGAGTGTGGCTCACAGGTAGGCCCACACACCCACCCAAGATTCCAGGGCACTATATAGAAGCAGAGGACAGAGTCATACACAACAGGTAAGTCAGCCTGGACTCAATTCTCATCACCTTATATGGACCCCAAGCTTTACCAGAGTTTATATTTTTTTCTTCCTAGAAAACCAGTAACCAGATATGTATATCCTAGAGTATGCTAAACTTGTTAATACCAATGAACTATTCTTTAGCCACCTAGTTCATCTTCCTTAGCTCCTCCAGTGAGATCCCTTGACTTTGTCCATTAGTAGACATAATTTTCTACCTAAATCTATGTTATACCTAAATCTCTGTTTTGCTAATCATAATTCTTTGATCTAGAAAACACTGAGTTTTAAATATTTCTTGAAATTTTAGGCTAACAGCATAAAGTATCCAAATAAAAATGAAAGTGAGGGATAGCTCTCATGTGTGGGCACAGATGAACAATCTGTGGATATAAGTTCCCAGAGAAGAGAATTTCCCAGGTATCTGGGAATTCCCAGGGAAATCCATGGGAAACTACCCAGGGCCTGTAGGTGAAAGTAAAAGTTTATCAATGACTTCAGGTGGCATTGGAGAGTGACAAGCATGGTAGTTACAAGAGATAGATCAACTCTTGTAACAGACTTTCTGTTTCCTCTATTTATGAGTTCACCATAATGTTTTAAAGGAGAAAGAGGTATGTTGGGGTGTTTAGACTCAGTGTAACTCAGAGATCTTGACCTTCACTCCTTCCATCTTTGTTTCCATATTTTCCAGTAGGACTTCTCCACTGGATTCTATGCAGCAAGACAGAAAAGGAGAGAATATTGCAAAGATTTGGGAAGATTACATTTTTTAATTCTAGGCCTATTGATCTTATTTTTTCCACATTGGTCAGATTCAGTGGCATGACTGCAGAAGTCACAAAAGGATAGAAAAGGAGTTGGATGAACACACATCAGTAGGAAAGTTACAGAAAAATTTGTGTAAAAACATAACCATAGTATAGGCTATAGAAGAGGTTCTGAATTGGTAGACAATCCACAGAGAAGGAAACCCTCAAAGAATATGAGGTATGGGGCCATAGACTTACAGCTACAAATCGATAAGCTGCCTACTAAAGGATTAGAACTAAGCAGACAAGATCTTAGGGGTTACTGGAAGAAAGAAGAGTCAAACATTTTTGAATGGCTTGATTGTGTATGTGGTGGTTCCTTAAAATTGGTAGAGCAGATCAATAACAAAAAACAGAGTATAAATCCATCAGTATAAGTTCTATGGTGTAGGTATCTGTGGTAGAGAGGTACATAGACAAGACACAGTCATTGAGAAAAGTAAAAAGTTGATAATTCTAAAGAGCCAGACTTTCAGAGAAGAGAGCCAGTGAAATGAAGTTCCCAGTCACATCCAGAATTCAAAATTTGTAACTTATTCAGACTGTCAAGAGATATGGAAGTAATAAAGAGAAGTCTTCAAAGCTCCAAGGATCAATTTTTGGTGCATTGTATAGGATGAGGTCTTCAGATTCACATATCCATTCCCTTGGGGGGCTTCTAACTAACAAAATTGTATAATATATTGTGTGGTGACTTTCTATCTATAAGCCCTGAATGTCAGGTGCATAACAACTGAGGAGTGGCTAAAGAAACTGTGGTACATCTACACTATGGAATACTACACAGCTAGTAGGAGAAATGAAGCCATGAAATTTGCTTATGCATGGATAAACATGGAGACTATCATGCTGAAAAAAATGAGTCAGGAGGAGAGAGATAGACACAGAATAGTCTCTCTCATCTGTGGGATTTAAGGAAAATATAGGACAGTATGGTAATAATACCCAGAAACATTAGAGATGCGGGCTGGAGGGGCCAGCCCATGATTTGAAGCTTACCACAGAGTGGTGAGTGTAGTTAGAGAAATAACTGCATTAACAACTACCATGACAACGATAGAGTGAGATAGAAATGGAACACCTATCCCAAAGACAAACAGGGTCAGGGAGGAAGTAATTGGGGGACATTGATGATGGGAAAAGTTACACGGGTAACAGGTGGTATACATTCATTCAATGACTGAAACCCAATTATGAATATTTTGTAACCACGTGCTTAAATAAGAAGTTATTATAAAAATAAATAAACTCTGAATGTGACTTTCATTTATCATGTTCCAGAAATGACCAGAAGGAACAGAGCTCATATTTAAAATAAATAACCTGGTGGAACTATGAACTGATACAGCCTTTATATAAAATATTATGAAAATTATAAAAGGAATTTACATACTTATTTCACAATACAATTTTAGGCATTTATCAAAAAATACATTAATGAACTCAAAAGGAAAATTGTGCTTCTATGTTCATAACAGAATGATCCACAATGGCCAAAACATGATATTAATCTAAATGTCTATCAACAGTTAGCTGTATATCGCTGTCGCTTAAAAAGATAAAATAATGTATTTGGCAGGAGTGAAGTGGATGAATGAAGCTTAAGATGGTATTGCTAAGTGAAATAAGTAAGGATATAAACCATTGTTGGATGGTTTCACTATATATGGCTAACTGAATATGAATAACTAAAGCAAATGAATTGAAAAATCAGCAAAATGAATTCCCAAACTAAGTAAAGATTATGGTGTATACTCAAGGGAACGAGAATGGGAAGAGAATAGAATGAGAAATTGGACTTTGGGTGGTAAAAATTTTCAGACATGTAGACAGGTATTGAACCACTTCAATTCCTTAATATTTCAATCTAATGATGTAAAGAAAAACTTAGAATTAAGAACTAGAGAGACTTCTAAATATACATTTAAAATTTAAAAGAATATGTACTCTGCTTTTTAAATGTTATATATATGTAATACATCTTTTATAGCTATAAATGGAGTATAGATGATATAATAAATTTTAAAAATCTACTAGCCTGAGGGAATTTAAAAATATAATAGCTATGTGTGCTCTAAGGGGATGTTTAATTGGAATGAGACACATCATTTCTTTCTTAGAAAGTCAGTTGATCCAAATCACCTCACATGGAAAAGAATCCTCTGGACATTTCTATGGCATATTTTCTGTTTCTGAATTTCAAAGTCCCAGGTAATTTAAGAACAATTAACCAGAGTCTTTCCTCTGATTTTGGTCCAAATCTGAACATTCACTTCATTCAATAGCTAAAAAGACCTTCTCCAAATTTCATGTCAGAATTTTCCATGTAAATATTATTGGCTAAATCAAGACATCTTAGAAGTTATGAGAATAAATTGGGTTTAATGATTCTAATGATCTGATTTAATGATTCTAATCTTGGCTTCTTTGCCACCCAGTCTGACAGTGCACATAGAGAAGGCAAGATCTAAGAACTAGCTTGTACCATGTAAAAACAAAAAAAATTAATAAAAATTAACAAATTTGATTATTTATGTCTGAAAAAGTTTACATAACTGGAAATTCTAGGATAAACATACCATTGGAGAACTTGTATCTTGATATGCGACAAGGGCCTGAGGACTCAAGGAGAAATGAGAGTCTCAGATAGGAATATGAGGATGACAAAACCTCAAGGCTTTGCTTTGCCTAAAAATAGGCTTTTTCTATTATATTTTTCCTATAATATATTTCCTATTTTTTTCCACACGTAATGAAAGATTATTTGGAAATGACCCTACCTAAATCTGGGTAATCTTCATTCCTGCCCCCCTTTCCTTCTTTCTGTTAATGTGACAGAAGTGTACCTCTTTTAGATATGATGCTTACTGGGGGTTTAACTCTTTTAGGTGTAGTCTTACACACATAGTCATGGCAAGAGAATTGCACTCCTGGAATTGGTATCACACATTACTTGTAGTGCTGACACACACTTAGCCTTAGTATATTCAGAAATTGTGTGCAATGTCAGGAATCAGAGATAACCGAGCAATCTCTTTAAAACAACATTGCACTCAGTGTCGGCAGGTGACATTGGGCATTGAATTTGTAGCTTCAAATTTTTCAAGGCAAGAATTTTAGCCACAAAACAATAAATTTCAGCCACTGAGCAGTCTTCTGTTCCCTAATCTTTATTCTTTAAGATTATGACAAGGTTAAGAATAAAAAGGAAGAGGAGAATAAGAAGGAGGAGGAGAAAGAGTAGAAAGAAAAAGTTGACTCTGGATATTTTGGAATAAGTCTATCTATTTTTAGAGATGACCAATTCTTCTGACATAGGTCTCCATACCTTCTATATGGTGATGTTGAACTCTACAAGGTCCACACCAGGGTGCTTTGTTTTATTGTATTTCCATTCTCATTTCTAGAAGATAGCACTTCTAAAACTCTCTCCAGGATGTGAGTGCCACAGAATTCCAAAAGTCACCAGAGCAAAATCAGTTTTCAAAATGAATTGTCCTTTATTCATTTCTTGAATTGATTATGTAGCTAAACATAAATATGCACCACCCTTCTGCACCCTAGTGGTTTCAGCTAGGATAATTTTACCCTTCCACTAAAGACCTCTTAACAAATTTGGAGATGATCCTCTTCTATGAATACTAATGTCATTGAGTTCGTGTGCTCAGGATATCCTCTTACTCTCAGGAATTCCCAAATTCCTATTTATAAACATCTCACATGAGGGCTTACTATTTCAATATATTAATTTGCCACCTACACAAACAATTGCACCACAATAGCACACAAAAAAGAACTATATAGTCCAAACTGTCAATAATACCAAAGTTGAAAATCCTTACCACACCCCAAAGTACATAACTTTCCACAAATCACCTTTAAAAAAGAGGAAGGAAGGAAGGAAGGAAGGAAGGAAGGAAGGAAGGAAGGAAGGAAGGAAGGAAGGAAGGAAGGAAGAAGGAAGGAAGGAAGGGAGGGAAGGAGGGAAGGAAGGAGGGAGAGAGGGAAGGAAAGAAGGAAGGAGGGAAGGAAGGAAGAAGAAAAGTACAAGAAATTTTGTAAAATTATTGTATCTTGAGGCATTGTTTCTTTTTGCATAGGATCATTAAAATGGGAAAATCTTATGTGTGAAAACAAGTTCTTATGGAATAGGGATCAGAACACATAAATTTTATATTGCAGTGGAGCCTTACATCCTGAAAATTTGTCATAGTGACTTGGCTAAGGCTTTAGAAAGTTGGACATTGGCCAATCACCCCTGAACCTTAGACCCTATCTATGGAATCCGCACAGTTTTCTATATCAGCACTAGGTATTGGACTTCCACAAGGGAAGGCCCTAATGCTTCCCTGGCATCGACTTGCTCCAGAGTGAGTTCATGTGACACCCTGATGACTTGGTAATAGCAACAGAACCCTGCTTTCAGGGCATGGTTCTCTGAATTGCCACCTAATGGTGAGATGAAGCCAGAAGACAGTCCATGTCACCCTGACTTTGACATAAGATCTGTACAGAAACCAGGATCTCTAACTAAAGAAACCTGACAGCAACAACCGTGATTATGAAGAGCTTTTTATTGGGACCACAGAGAGAAAAGCTTGGGGGTTAGACAACTTAGTATGCCTGAAGCCTATAGTTTGTCTTATGCCAGGATGCTTCATGGGTAAGGTCTCCCTGATTTTAGGCCAAAGTCTTTCCTTTCAATTTCCCCATATTTTGCTGTGCTTATTTAAAAAAAAACATAGACACATATACCTCTCTTAATTGTATTTTTTATCTCTTATCTTCTAAATTGGGTCTCCCACCTTTTTCTTAGAACCTTGGAACACAGATACTTCGTTTTACCACTTATTTCCACACTTTCTATAAAACTAAAAAGAAAGAAAAAAAGAAAGGCTGGGGCCAGAGGCCAAGTGGTCTCAGATGCATTGGCAGGGAAATAAATAAGGATAGAACTAAATATCCAAACCAAAGTCAACTTTAATAGAAACAAGGAACCTAAACTTTAACAATCTAAACTTATAGGAGCCTGTTATACTGGCAGGCCAGGGGCAAAGGGTGGTGATTTAGGATCCATTGGTGGAAGGAGGTTGACATTGGTGGTGGGAAGAACCCTGACTCATAGTACATCTGAAATTCAACTATGAAGTATTCTGTAGATCACAATTGTTTCAATAAAACAAAACAAAAAGATTAAAATAAAAGAAAATTATTTTATCTTTCAGTGAGTCATTAAGTCAATTTCATGTTTAGTAAGATCATTCTGTTACTTCTTTTGTTTTTGAACATTAGGTGGCTTCAGATACATATTTGTGTCCAAATTGGTGTTTCTCCAGGGATGATAGTACTTAAAACATTGAAATTGTCCAGGAATTCCAAGCATGATCGCTGATACTGCAGTATTTGTGGGGAGTGTTTTGGGTTGCCAGGCCTCCCAGAAGTCTGAAAAGGTGGGAGGCATCTAAACTTATTCCACAACAATCCTGGTGATGTAAGCCCAAAAACTGAAGGAAAGAGATGCATTAGAGCATGAAGGAACTGTTCCCTAAAAATATATGAATCTCTTGTGCAGGGGCAGCCAACATCCAGACACTAACAAGGCAGGTGTCGAAAAGAGCAACAGAAGACAGTTGCAGGCAGCACTGTTCCTGCTCTCTCTCAAAAAGGTCCACTAAGGCTTGATCAAGTCACATTGCAACTCAATTTTTCTTCTACCCAGTCCTGCTTTTTCATTTTCTTCAAGAATTTTTTTTGAAACTCAAATTGCATCTCAGCATCTGCTTCCAGGTCACACAATTGCAGCACAAGGAAGTAGATTTTGTGGGGAAGTTGTTCCCCAATAAACAACATGATAATGGAAGTTGGAGAGAAGAATCCTATCTACAATCACCCCCAAGCACCACAATATTGGCTTTTGGGTCTAATCAATTAAGTATACAATTTGAGAAAAGTGGTACATATGTAGTAGCATTAAGCAACTGGGTTTCCAGGCAAACAGACATTCTGAGGTATTGATGGAGGCTCAGCTACTTTTTCTAAAAAGGTAAGACAGTAAATAATCCCAGTTTTTCAGCTTTCAGGGTCTTTGTGAAACTATTCTACCTATCATTGCAGGATAAAAGCAACCACAGATAACAGGTGAAACCATACAATCTTAGTCAAAGCACATTTTCAAAAAATTCCTCTTCAAAATATTTTCTGATTTTTTTAGGATTTTTAACACTCTCTCTTGGCCTCTCTTCAATGCGTGTTTTATGACTCTGTTGTCCATGAAGAGCTAAAATATTCACAGTGAAATCTTCTGTGATTTCATTCATGTTTCATTAATTCAAGCTGCCCGTTACCTTCAAATGGCAGACTCTGCCAGCTCTAAATCCCCAGAGTTTGGACTCCCAAACTAGGGATAACCCTTGGATAAGTTTCACTTTAACTTGACCCATCTTTTTACAGGTATAAAACTCTTCCCACTTTTTCATTTGTTTCTGAGTAGATGCTCAATAGAACAGTGGCCATCACTCTGGGCCTGGAAAAGTCTGCATACATTTGGAGTACTTCCCTCCCTGCTCAAAGGTTGGCATGTATGAGTTTTATATAACCCAAAGAAAGTATACCCCATACATGATCTAAATTTCTCAGCACATGAGCATCACTCCTGACCCAGACTTAGGACTTCCTCCTGAAAAACTAACCTTTAGTTACTGCCTCTCTGACCCTCATTCAGTTTCTAAGCAGTACTTTACAAAGAGATTTGCTTTTTATTTATTTTTTAAAAAATAATATTTTTATTTAAGCATCATGATTACAAGCATATCTGTAGTTGGGTTTCAGTCATAAAATGAATACAAACCCCCTTTCACCAGTGCAACATTTTCTCCACAAATGTCCCCACATCCCTCCTCCCCAACCCCCTGCCTGTATTCCTACCCTCTCACTCATTAACATTGTCATGATAGTTGTTAGTACAGTTATTTCTCAAACTGCACTCACCACTCTTTGTAGTAAGCTTCATATCGTGAGTCAGTCTTTCCAGCCCTCATCTCTATTGTCTCTGGGTATTATTACAATAATAATTTTTATTTTATTTTTATTTTATTATTCTTAAATCCCTTAGATGAGTGAGACTATTCTGTGTCTATCTCTTTCCTCTGACTTATTTCACTCAGCATAATAGTTTCCATGTCCATCTATGTAAAGAAAAATGTCATGACTTCATCACTCCTGATGGCTGCATAGTATTCCATTGTGTATATGTACCACAGTTTCTTTAGCCACTCATCTGTTGAAGGGCATCTTGGTTGTTTCCAGATTATGGCTATTATAAACAGTGCTGCAATGGAATAAGTGTGCAGAAAACATTTTTGTATTGTGTTTTTGTGTTCCTTGGGTATATCCCTAGGAATGTTATGGCTGGGTCATATGGGAGCTCAATGTTTAGTTTTTTGAGGAATCTCCATATTGTTTTCCATAAAGGCTGGACTAGTTGGCATTCCCACCAGCAGTGAATGAGAATTCGTTTCTCTCCACATCTCTGCCAGCACTGTTATGTGTTCAGTTTCTGTGACATAAGATGATACTGCAAAGATATTTTCAATTCTCTGTGCATATGACTGGATATGCAAGTGTCCTTCAAAGATTCAGAAGGAAATTATGTCAGTGAAAGTGATCCTGAAAAAAATAGAAATAGCTACCTAAGAATCAGAGATGGAGTTTTACTAATCAACACTAAGTTTTAAATTGCATTCCAAAGAGTTATATCAAATGAACAGAGCTAAAGCCTTTTGGACTTTTTGTTCACACTTTCCTTGCTCATCTGGCAATGGTTCCTTATGCAGCTGACAACTATGAAGGTCTTTAAAATGATAAACTGATTTGGAAACATTTCAATGTCTACCATTATATAAAATATCAGACCTTTAGTCTCTCTTCCTTTCTTGTTTGCCTCCTTTGTTATGATAAGACCGAACTGCCCTGAGCAGACAATTAATCTTATCTCTAATTGCAAGCAGTAAGATCCAAGGAAAAGGTACCCAGGCCTCAGTGGGTGAAATAGAAGATCTGTAATGTGAGTACTCCTCCTAGAAGTTTTCAGCTTTCCCCCAACTTGCACTTAACTTCACTCACACTCATGGATCAACCCTGGGCTTTTAACCCAAATATATACCACTGGGTTTGGATTAAATCCATTGCTGGAAATTGGCAGAAAATGAAGTAAATTTTTACTTCTCTGCAACACAATTAAGGCGCCTTTTCTCTTTGAGTATAGATAAAAACAATCTACCTACCTGGTATGAAAATCTCCCTTCCTCACTTGACAGCCAGTAAGTGGAATAGTGCCCCCTTCCTGAATTAAGTGAACTATGATATTTTCAGGAAAACATTGCTTGTCAAAGGAAAAAAAAAATAGGCCAGCCTCTCTGTTCAGCTCTAAAAAACAAGACTAAAAACTAAAACTGGTGTCTTAGAATCCCTTGTTGTTCTAACTTTGACTATTTATCATTCAGCAAATGTGTTTGGTTTAGACATATTATCATTTTGGATGTATGCATTTGTATACACTTACTAGTTGAGTCTCATTTCTAGAAATCAGTAAGTGGTTGACTAGTAAAAATTTATTTTTCCTAGTTTTTCAGATTTTCAGTTTTATGAGACTAGCATAATGAACCCTAGCAGTACTGCTAACACTCTCTCCTGCTAGACCCAATAAAAATAAAGTAAGGGTGTCAGATACCAGAGCTAAGGGTTTCTAACTCACCATAGAGCTTGGGTTGATGAGCACTGCTCAGGGTAAGAGCAGAAAATAGCACCAATCTGTCCCCAAAGCACTGCATGGAATCTTGATTTTGGGGACTGAGCTAATAAACAGAGACAGAAAGAGGTCTGTAGATGGGGAGGGGTGTGGTTCTGTTTCTGCACTGTGGGAACTATCAAGAGTCCTAGCAAAGAGGTCCAAGGAGCTGCTGGCTCCAATAATCACCCTCTGTAAACATTTGCCTGCCATTTATCTTCTCAAAACATAGCCTAAACACTATTCAGTTGATTCTCACAGCAGTCCAGGGGGCACTGCTCAGAGCTCCCATTATGTCAGCTGTTGAAGGGGATGACAACAATCTTGACTCATCACATGGTTATAAAGAAATAAGTGGGTCTGGTCCATATTTCAAGGAAATTCGTTGCAAAGTCCTCCCAAGAAGAAAGGGGCAGTATAATTAGTATTTTGATGTGAAAGTTGCCTACTTCATGGCTGTGCAGAATGTCTGTGCATGTCTGCAGAATGCAAGCACCAGTGTTGAAGTGATAGTACAGAGGGTAGGGTGTTTGTCTTGCACACAGACAACCTGGGTTTGATCCCCAGCATCCTATACAGTCCCCTGCACCCCATCAGGAGTAATGCATGAGATCAGAACCAGGAGTAACCACTGAGCATCACTAGGTATGGCCCACAAAACCCCCAAAAAATGAATGCCAGGGATTGGAAAAGAGGTTGGTGGTGTCAGGAAAGGAGACAGAAATATAAGGAAAGAGAAATAACTGTGTTAAGACAAACTTGGCTTTCTTTTGGCATTCTTCTTTGCAGGAGTGGAGTGCGGAGGCAAATAAACAAGACTGTAAAAGAAAAGATCAGGCCTCAATCAGCAACTCAACCCAAAGGGAGTTCCAATGTCTTAAGGAAAGGATTTCAAAATGCTTAACAGGACAGAAGTCGAGGAAAGGGCTCGGAGTGAAGGATGCTAGGAATTAAACTAACATAAGAGTGAAACCAGGGTATCTAGGTCATGGGTCAGAGAACTTTGAGGATCATAGCACTTGGAGGAGGAAGGGGAAAGAGAACTGGAAAGCACTTTACACACACACATATAAATACACACACATACACAAACACCATATGGTGTGTAAAGCAGGTAAAGCAATTGTCTTACACACAATTAATTTGGGTTCAATTCTTAGAATGCTACATGGTCACAAAACCAGGAGTGGTATCTGAATGAGCCTCACAAACTATATCATTTAATTTTCATTTTACATTTCACTGAAACAGAATATAGGGTGCTAAATGACTAATTCCATGTTACAAAGAAAAGTTCAAACTCAGATTCAACTATTTCCATTTAAACATATTGACCCAGAACTCTTTAAGATAAATGAATGCATTTACTCTCAAATTTCACAATAATGCAATTAAGTGCAAAGACCCTTTATTTAACATTGGGCATTAAAATCACTATGGCTATCATTATTTCATATCCTTCTAATGAATAGGGAGATTTGATTATTTCTATCTTTCCTACTGTATGAAAAGTATCAAATATACAGAAGTCTCCATGCTTCCTAAACCTGATGTCTGCAATTTATCTGAGCTTCTCTCTTAGACCTGAGAGATAGGAGTGAAGAATCAGGAAAAAACTAAGTTGACAACAGAGAAGTGAAACAACTGTGTCTTCAAATCAATGTGTGTCTCTTACTATATAAGGGGGAGTATAATTTTTCACAGTCTCAATACACAAACTTCAAAATGCTGACTTGCAATAAATGCTCAAGAGGCAAGGCCTCTTGCCAGTCATTTTTTGGCCAATTAGATCTAAAATCCAATGTAGACACCAGAGATTGTGATACTCTTTAGGACTGTACTTGGGACATCACACAGTGCTAAGACTCAAACCCAGTCAAGTAACAGTGTCCCGAGCACAAGTCAGATTGAATGTAGATAGTCTCTTCTCTTTCCCTACTGAGACTAAATAGAACAGGAAAAAGGACTACAGCTCACGAACTCACATGGGGGGAGTGCAAATATTTGTGCAATCACAGCTTACTGACTCCCAGGAGTAGGTCTGATGACATAATGACAATATCTAGAATGATGTTGGGCCCCTCGGCAAAAATTCCTTTGTGGTCAGGCATTTTGTCATCCTATAAAGTTAGGGTGAGCAACCCCCTCCTTCAGTTTACCTGGCAGTGAGTCTGAGCTCTCCTACAAAATAAGCACTCAGGATGTGAATAAGAGTATTTGCTAGATTTATTGTGTCCCAGAGAGATTTGGTAATTTCAAAGCCAAACTCTTCTGCACCCTTTACTATGATAAACATAGATGAGAGTGAAACCTCACTGTTTTCTGATGTTTAGCCATTTTTATCTATGGGACTCAAACTAGTCATCACATCGACGTGTGTGAAAACAGTTCCCACTTAGCAAACCCCCATTTCTCTTTTAAACTCTTCCAAAAGTCAATATAGACTTTTCCAGTCTATAGACAACTCAACTTGAGCATTCAATACATTACTCATCAGATGTGAAAGAATCTAGTTAATGTTCACCCTGCTGAATCTGCCCTATGACTGGTCTTTTTATGTGCTTTCTTCCTAAGAGCTGAAAACAAACAAAGCATTTGCAAAATGAAGGGGCCTAAGTGGACAGTGCTCTGAGGAGGAGGTGGGAACCCCACCAAGCAGGAGTGGTGTTTGCCGGTTTGACCCATCCAGATTCCTCTGACCTCTCCTGTCAAACCTCTTTGGCTTTAGAAAAGTCTCTGTTCAACTGGCAGAACTGATCAAAGTCAAGTGATTTCTCAGTTTCTTTTCACTTCCAGAAGTTTTATGTTGACTTGTCTTTGAACAGTCTGTTTATTCCCCTAAATAATTTGGAGAAAAATTAAAAATAAATAAATGCATTTTTATTTATCAAGTAACACTTGAGTAAGTAGTTGGAGTTTCTCAGCATTACCACAGCTCATAAATATCATAGCAGTTTATTAAAAATTCCAATTCTATACCTTCAGAGTTAAATTCTCACCTGAGACCATGATCAAATGTTTCATGGGTTTCTCCACTTCAATTCCATAAATGCCAAGAGAAACTAATCATCTTTCTTTCCTAGGTCTTCTCTTGTTTATATATTTCTTATTTATTTATCATTTATTTCTTATTTTTTAAAGGGAGCCACCTCTGGGGTCCAATAACTCAAGGAAAAGATCTGGGGATTATCCTGCCTCATGTGGCCTGCTGTTCTAGCAACTCAAGACAAGAGAAATACTTTCTTAAATACATACTTGAATCTATCACAACAAAACTATTTTGCATTGTTATTATAAACAAATTAATTTTTTCAATAAGAACCCCCTGAAAAAAATCTTACAAGCAATAAGCAGATGAGAGATGGGAATGAAGTCACTTTAACGAAGCAAAACTTAGAGCCGGAGCAATAGTACAATGGGTAGGGAATTTGCCTTGCACGTGGCCGACCTTGGATTCAATTCTTGGCATACAGTTCTGTTCCCCTAACCCTCCAGGAGTAATTCCTGGACACAGAGCCAGGAATAATCCCAGAGCATCACCAGGTGTGGGCTAAAAGCAATATATAATAAATATATATAATATAAATAAAATAATATGTAATGTAGTAAATATATAATAAATGAGTAAAACTTAGTCTAACGGCAATTTTTCAACAGAAAAGTCATGGAAGACAGAAACCTACCAAATTTGAAGACCATCTGCCAACCTAGTAACATTCTGTACCTGAAAAATGTTCTTCAAGAATGAAAGTTAAATAAAGACACTTTTGTACTAACAAAAGCCAATGTATGCAGGTGGCAAACAGGCCTGCACTAAAGAATTACTAAGTCTTTCTTAGGCAGAAGGAAATGCTCCTATTTAGAATGACAGATATAGTAAATAGTAAATATGAGCATGTACAAATGAATATCAACAGTATAAATCAGCATGTCTGAGCAATAGAGAAGAAAAGTGACTCTATGTCAGAACAGGTGTGCATTGAAGTCTGGAAAAGGAAGGAGAAAGGAGTAAGAATTTTACTGAAAATCTTGTCTCCTAGAGTTTTGTGTCACCTGATTACTGTTGCTAGGAATATGAACTAGTTTCCAAGCTTTTAAAAATATATGTAACTCTTAAAATACAAAGTCCTATGAATTCTTATAGATTTGTTAGTCTATTGATCCCACAGAGAGAAAGGAGAAAGGCAAACAAAGAGACAGAGATGGATAGAAACAAAGAAAGAGAGAAAGAAAAAGAGAGAGAGAGACTTGGGGTCATCTATAGATTCCCAGAGGAATCTTCTTTCTACCTTTCTCTGGTCCTCAGAAGGATTTCCCCTTTGGAGCTGACTCAGAGGAGTTTTACCACTTGAGTTCTGTTTCTCTTTAGATCTAATCATAAATTTACCCCTAATTAGTCAATTTTCACTTTTTCTCCACTGCCAAATATATAGTTACTGATCTTAGAAGAACTTATGCTGCTAACATAACCATTTATTTACTTAGAAGTAGCTACTATAATTACTTAACCTTTTTAAATATCAAAAAACTGAGACTCAGGTACCCTAGGAACCTATATTACTAATATATTTGATTAGGAAATGGATGAATATAAGTGATGAATGACTTTTTTTTTGGTTTTTGGGTCACACCCAGCAGTGCTCAGACATTACTCCTGGCTCTACACTCAGTAATCACTCCCGGCGGACTCGGGGAACCATATGGGATTCCGGGATTCAGCCACCGTTCTTCTGCATGCAAGGTAAATACCCTACCTCCATTCTATCTCTCTGGTCCAATGAATGACTTTTATTGACTATTGTGTGGCAAACATTCTTCAAGATGCTTTATATATGCTATATTCATTCACCACTGGGTAATCAGTGTAGGCTTGCTTATGCTGAAATTGAACTGTCCCTAATCTGTTAAGTCTAAGACTTAACAGGAACACCTTATTTCTCACTGGATGATCTTCTAGGTAACTGACCACTCCATTACCCCCATGAATTGGCTCAATGATCCAGTCAAAGGACAGCTTTATGTCTTGGTCCCCATAATTCCCATTCCAGGGGAAAAGAAAGGTACCTACATGAACACCAGCAATAAAATATTTTAATGTTAGCCTAAAGAAATTATATGGTGAATCATTTCAAAGTGATAGATAAATGGGTAAGGCAAGCTGAAAAGTCCTTTGAATGTATAGTTAACATCTACTTTGTAGAGTGTGAGGGATGTCTCCCCATTGTGCCCACAGACCTCTCTAAGTGGTGCCTAGGGGATCAGGGACTACTGGGGATCAAATTGCAACTCCTGCCTATAAAGCATGGTCTCCAACCCCGTGAGTCATCTCCCTGGCTCTATCATCCTTGTCATCAGCATTCTAATGGTTCTCTTCTAAGAAATTATTCCCAATCAACCAATAAAAATTATTTCCAAACAGAAAATAAAATATATAAATAAAATAGCCATTTAAAAATTCACCAATACCTACAATGGTACAAGTTTGGTGTCCAATAAAACATACCATCCTATCTCATGAACATCTCTTTAATTTGCTCCCTTACCTAAAATAGTTGCTTTGGTTAGCTCAAGCTGTTCTCTAGTAATCCTGACTCCCAAAGCTTGCAGACTTATCTTTTTTCCATTCTACACACAAGCTCTAATCAAGAGCCTTGTGACTGGTATATCCTATAACCACAACACAATCTTCATATCCATAAACTAGCTCATTTCTTTGTCCATCTCCATCTTCCCCTTCTCTGCCTTCTATAAAGTTTGACCACAATTAATTAACTGTTACTCCCATAGACTCACTGCCCTGGAAAACCACTTTGTGGTATCCTTTCCTTAGCTTAGCCTACCTGTTACCTTGGTTATTGTAGAAGCACTAGCTTAATGCCCTTCAATGAAATCAGCTCTCCCTGTCTTATTGCATCCCATGCTATTCAAATACCTGAGTCCTTTTCACATTTATATCCTCAGCAACTAGCAGAATTTCTGACACCATAGTCTTAATACTTACTAAAAGATTATTAAATAGATACTAACTCTTCTACTTGTATTGACAGATTGTGTCCCCAGACTCCACAAACATATCAGCAAGAACCTTGGTCCTTATATGTTGTTAATTAAAATAATTATAAGGATGGCTACGATTTATATGGTGCTAATAATGAACCATATCCTATCACAAGTATTTTATGTGCACTATCTCAATCCTTAACAGCTTTAGAATAGAAGAATTATTTATTTCTCCCATTTTCCTGAAAAAGAGTCTGAAGAGCTAATTGTAAAGTGACCTGCCCAAACTACTGAGTGAGTAGAAAATCAAGCCATGAACTAAAGCTCCTCTCCTTACTGAATCTATTAAGAATCAGGGATTGGGCCCTGATGCCTCTCCAGGACCTTGCCTGGGCACAGAAAAACTAGTCTTCCACAGAGTCCAGCATTTCATGTGCCTATTGCTTGGACATAGGAGAGAGTACTGCTTTCCAGTGTGTTCTACTCATTGGGATAGAAGGTTGCCTTTATCCTACTTACTCTCAGACTTAGCATAAGCCCACTATATGTACCTTTAAAATTCATGATAAAGGGGTTTTTACTTCAACAGATATTAACTGCTACAGGAAATACAGCAGAGTCTACAAAAGATATACAGTTACTGATCTGTTTCATCCTCTAACAATTATTACAGGTCCAACTTGCATTTTATAATCAATGACTTTGCCCCATGTCACCTGACATCTATCTGGCAGGGAGGGCTTTGAGTTCAGAGATTGTCTTCACAGGATACAGGTTATTCCTGAGTCAAAGGCAGTGTTTGGTTCACCTTCTAAGTACTTTTTCCTCCTTTCATTAGAAATGCAGATGAGCTATCTCAGGTCTTCTCAACCTCAGGCCCTACCCTGGCTTCTCTCCATGCATACTTCCACATGCCATTTCTTCTCTTTATTACAGAAAAAGCTAAGTTTTCTTTTCTGCAAATTTTCTTCTCATTTACAGGGTTCACTTGATCTCTCCAGTAGCTTTCCTGTCAAAACAGTTAACTGTCTTCCTCCAGCCGTGGGGAATAAGGGCTGATGAAAACAAAACTGTCTCAGTCTCATGTCCAAGATCTTTCGGCTGCCTCTACTTAATTCATGCTAAACCTATTCTGTTTGAAAGGATTTGTCCAAAGGTATTGGGGTGGGTTTTAAACTTGTTCCTAAATTTGAAAGCTGGAGCCAGGAGAAGCCCTTGCTGTGTGCATTCACTGTGGACTGCAACTCCTTCCCTTTAAAAAAAATGGACACTACTTTCCATATATATACTTTTTCTTTCTTCTTTTCTCTTTGATTTTTTTGTGCTCTGTCATGTTTTTTATCTCAAGACCATGGCAATTATGTGGTGCATATCTTTACTGCTACAATGCTCACTAGAGATCATATTTGATCTGTCTCTGTAAAATGTTGTGGTGTTTCACCTTTTCTTTTCCCCTTCTCTCAAACGGAGGATGAGAACTGCTAGAAGGACTCTGCCCATTGTAGGCATACTTAATTTTTACCCCACTCTATTATGGTACTCTTCTCTAAACAAAACCACAAAACTCAAACTAGCTAATCCTGCCTCCCAATCAGAGGGAGAAGCAATGGA
>PVKC010005046.1:0-33879 GCA_004027635.1 Crocidura indochinensis | reverse complement strand
TATGTATGTATGTATATTTAAAGTGTATGTATTTATGTATATATGTATATAACTAATGTCAAAGATGCTCTATTTTCTAATCACCAAAATAAATCTTCATCAATAAGTTTGTAAGATAAACTATTTAGAAAATTTGATACCTTTTTGACTGATTATAGATTAGAAAGTAGTTTTCTGTGTTCCTTGACTATTGTTTGCTTTCCTTTTCTGGCCAAAGGTCTGTAAATTAAGGATGGATGTGACTCAAAGTGCAGAGTCATGCCAGTAGACCTGCTTATTTAACCTTTCATATCTTTTTTACCACCTTCCTGATGATTTAGAGTCAGTATTTTGAAGATTAAAAATAATCTCCAACGTGTATGGAAAAGAGGTTCCAAATTGCATCTCAGTTTTTGATTTTTAGATTTTTCTGTTAAACATCAAATGCAATTGCATTGAATAACAATATTAGAAAACAGTAGCAGTTTTCTGAGAAATTATATGCAGTATGGGTGAATATGCCTGCATGTAATATAACATATTATACTTTCACAAAAATAATGTTAAAAACTTTAGGGAAATATGAATAAGATATTTAATCATTAGGATAAATCTATATCCCAAGAAAGTGTAACCTAAATCAGGATAACTTCTTGTGGAGAATAGAACAGAAAAATATAAAACTTTAGGACTTTGTGTAGTTCATTATCTCATTTCAATTTTTTCACTATATTCCTTACCCTGTCTTATTTTTTGCTTTTGACATAACTCAAATTTATTTTAATAATTGGTTTAAAATTTATTTCTCTAGCTTACTTCTCACCTAAACGACCTTTGCTTTTTTAGGCTCATATTTCTGCATATAAAGTTAGA
The DNA here is from genome assembly GCA_004027635.1 of Crocidura indochinensis. Taxonomy (NCBI): domain Eukaryota; kingdom Metazoa; phylum Chordata; class Mammalia; order Eulipotyphla; family Soricidae; genus Crocidura; species Crocidura indochinensis. Next base: position 33,027 of record PVKC010005046.1, on the reverse strand, counting down.
GAATAAAGTTTATTTTCCAAACACAAGAACAAATGTTAATTGGTTTTTTATTTGAGTTTTTGCTTAATAGAAAATATATTACTTGGGGGCTGGGCGGTGGCACTGTAGATAAGGTGCCTGCGCTAACCTAAGACGGACAGCGATTCGATCCCCTGGTTCCCCATATGGTCCCCCATGCCTGCCAGGAGCGACTTCTGAGCGAATAGCCAGGAGTAACCCCTGAGCGTCACAGGGTGTGGCCCCAAAACCAAATATATATATATATATATATATATCATTGCTTTTCATTAAATTTCTAAATATTCCCTATCCTTCTTGATATATGTTAGTGGTACATAACACAATCCATCAGATAATATGACCAAGTGTCAGAAAGGTGGTAATTTAGCATGCCTCAAAAATAGGTAGGCTTTCTGATGAAAAAGCAGTACACTTACTGGTCATGAAAATATAGCCTTAAAGGTAAACATTCTATGAATAAAATAATTCACATTTGAGAAGAAACATTTACTCTTTAAGACACAATGTTAGGGGAAAATATGCATGTAAATTGTAAATATTGTGCTCTCTGAGCAAGCAGAAATGTCTTAGTTTTGGAGCCACTCTTAACCTTTGGTAAAATGTAAACAGATTTAACTGATTTGTTCCTGTTTTATTGTAATTTCATTGACTATTTTTAAAATGCTTGTTTGTTTCCTGGTGAGAGCAGTAAACAGATGTTACTCCTCACTCTGCACTAACGAATCACTCCTGGGAGGATTTGGAGACCAAACTTTACTGGTGAAGAGGACTGAAGTCAGATCAGCTAAATACAAGGAAAGTACTCTGCTCACTTTACTATTGTATCTCTAACCTTCATTGACACCCTTTGGACAGAAAGTACAGGTCACCCTTTGAATGGATATAGTGTTTCTTGCTGGCTGTGTGTCATCTTTTACAACATTCTTTCCCATTCTTCCTCGATACCTAGAAGATGTTACTTCTGTAAAAGTGGATGAACCGTAAAATATTTATTTTAGTGCTGAAGGGATAGTACAGCTTTGGGGGTATCTGCCTTCATGCAGTTGCCTAAATTGGATTCCCTAGAACCACTTAGCTTCCTCTGATTTCAGAGAGAAACCATCTCTGAGTATTGGGTTAACTGGTCTTCACCCTTTACTATGACAAAGACCCACCTATGTGGGACGAGTTATTAAATAGGTCCTTTGCCTTTGTTCCTCCAGGGCATAGAGCTGGTCTTAATTTCCCAATAAAAACAGTGGTCTCTGCTGGTCTTTTTTTTTTTTCCCCCACCATGTGGAACATCTCTGAATATGAGTTCCACCCTCATCTACCAAGTTTGGATTATTTCTGTGGTGATCCCAGTACCAGTTCCTCTTCACTGGTGGGATTATGTTGGGTGGAACTTTTTATATTCGTACACAGATCCAGGAGTACCACCAGATGCAATAAAAAAAATAATAAAAGAAGAAAAATAAATTTTATATGCCGCACACAATATATCTAAAAATAGCCCTCCTTCTAGAAATATAAACAAGAATCTATGCAAGAGCAAGATTAATAGAATTTTGCTTACTTTCGTTTTTCAGCCTTAGTGAATATGCTGCATTGTAATTTTATGCGTTCGTCCTTTTTTATATTATCCAGCATGTCGTCACGCTACAGATCATAAACAAGGCAATGCATCTGAACTATTTATTATAAATGTGATGAAGTGAACTGAAATGGGTATTTCAAATTATACTGCCTAGAGATAAGTGCAAGTCCCTTTCCACATAGCTCTGATGGTAATTGGATCACTAACCCCTGGGAAAATGCATGTTCTAAATCTCCCTCTGATATTATTTTCTGTTCTTCATATGGTTTGAGTCTAAATCACAACTCACACATCTGTGTTTTAAGAGTCTGCTGAGAGGTCATTAAGCCATTCTGTACCATGTAGTAGTCTTTAGAGATTTGTTTTCTTTGTGCATGCTATTTAGAGTTTGGATGAGTGCTGAACAACCTAAAAAACTTGCGACTGAAGTAAACTGATGTGTGTGTGTGTGTGTGTGTGTGTGTGTGTATGTGAGGTCAGCTAATTGTAAAGAAAGTCCTTGACCTTTCCTCTCATTCACTGAAGCAAAGCAATGTATTTCAAGTATTGCTGCCTTAAGTCATTCTTAGAGCAAAGTTATAGCATAAAAGTAGTTCACCCCTGAATGTTTTAAGCTAGTGATTCTATTCCTGACTCGAAAAAAACAAATAAAAAAAGGAAAGAAATGCTGTGGATGGCAGTATTCTTTAATAATGGTCCAAGGTCCTTGCTGAGATCATCCATCCCATTTCATGTGAATAGGAGTGACAGTTTACCAGAGCTGAGATTGAGATAGCAACATGATAAAATCCAGAAAACACCAGACTCTGAGATTTAAAAAAAATACTGCTATATTTGGATATGTTAATTTTGAATTGGCTTGTGTTTAGAACATATTGGTTACAAAGAAAAATGTATAATCATATATTACAGAAAGTATATGTGAATATATGTAATGTACATACATATATATTTAAGATGAAGTAGTAATTTCCCTCAAGTTATAAAAGTTTATTCTCAACTCTATCTGAAAATCTTGATAAAATTCACTCTCCTGTAGATTTTTATTAAAATATAGAATAAACTTATTGGTTATCCCTATCATATTGATAAGCAATAGCATATGCAAGCAGATTGGAAATGAATTAAGTGCCTAAATTCCTGGAACTCTGACATAAATTGCGTAAATAGCACTTATGTTACTCACTTTGGAAAAGCCTTAATATTAATCACATAAATGTAATTTTAAATTTTATTTCAACTTTATTATGATGTAAGCACTTTTTCATTAATAAGTTAAAAAGCATCAGTTTAATCCAGAACAGAATACTATACTTATCAATTTATATTATAAAAATTAAGCTAATCCTTCTTTATCTCCATACTTGCTTGCTTAATATATTATAATTTATAACAATTTCTGTGCAATATGTTTTAAAATTAAAAACTATGTTTTAAAATAGAAACCTATACAAAAACTTTCAATGCATAGAAGTATTCAAACTTCTTCCTAGTGAATTTCTGAAAGTTGAAAATTAATAAATTATATCAGTATAGAATTTTATAAAAACAATTTTTATAAATTTTATAAAATCAATATCTATTTTAAGAGAGCTGGCTTATTTCATGTGCGATCTAATTTCCCCTAAATAGCAAATATCTTACATATATTATATGTATAAGATCTATGTATCTATCTATGTATCTATCTATGTATCTATCTATGTATCTATGTATCTATCTATCTATCTATCTATCTATCTATCTATCTATCTATCTATCTATCTATCTATCTACCTATCTATCTGTCTGTCTGTCTTTTATATCCATATATAGATACAGAGTTGACTCATGCTAGGTCACTCTCCTTTGGTTTATGACCATTGATGCACGGTAATTGATACTTCCACTAACTATATATTTCTTGGACTCAGTATATTCTTTTTTGTTTGTTTGTTTTGGGGCCACACCTGTTTGACGTTCAGGGGTTACTCCTGGCTCTGCACTCAGAAATTGCTCCTTACTTGGGGGGACCATAGGAGAGGCTGGGGGATCGAACCGCAGTCCGTCCTACACTAGCGCTTGCAAGACAGACACCTTACCTCTAGCTCTACCTCTCCAGCCCCTCAGATATATTCTTGTTACTGGTTTGGGGGACATACCAGGAACTTCTCAGGCCACTTTCTGCTGGGTGCTTAGGGATGGATTCCAGTGGTGCTCAAGAAACAATGAGGGACCCAGGGAGAAATTGACTCTGAATTCCCATTTGCAATTCATGCATTCCAGTCTGTTGATCATCTCTCACAGTTCTTGTATTTGTACTTTTTTTCTGTGCCAATTCTAAAAATTAGTTACTAAAGCATACTATTTTTAAATAAATGTAACGGTGGTATTTTTTTTTCTCTTAGTTTTCTTGTAATTCTGCCATCATCATAAAAAGAACATCTTAAAAAGGACTGATTCAATTGACAAACAACAAAAATATGAAACAAAGGGAAAAATGTTTTCCTAGTTCTGGTAAGTTATGTAGGTCAATAACCTACCAATAGAAGATAAGCAAGTCAAGTAAAAATGAAACAAACATGATTGAAGTTATATCGAATGGAAAAGTAATCTAAAGAAACACTGTATGTAGAAATTACAAGATAATATACTAGAAGAACACATGTTGTAAAATACAGAAAGTTAAATGTATATATAAATATATAAAATACAAAAAGTTAAATATATAAATATATATGTATATAAATATATATAGTATATATAGCTTGAAAATAATTCAAGAAATTGTTTTATCCTATTTTTGTTTTATCCTAATTTATATAAAGATCTATAATCAAGATGTGCATGCTTTTTCCTAAGAAATAGAAAAAAAACCTGCTTTTGTAACAAAGTATCAGAAAGTATCTGCGTATGCTTTAACGTGACATAGTGACATTTATCATGCATTAATTTTTAATTTATTTCAAGGGCACTCTTCGCAATGGAACCTTATCAAGTACAAGAATATGTCTAGGGGCTGGAGCGGTGGCCCAAGCGGTAGGGCATTTGCCTTGCAGCGGTTAATCTAGGATGGACTGCCGTTTGATCCCCCGGTGTCCCATAGAGTCTCCCAAGCCAGGAACGATTTCTGAGTGCAGAGCCAAGAGTAAGACCAGAGCATCACCATGTGTGGCCCTAAAACCAAAAAAAAAAAAAAAAAAAAAAAAAAAAATATAAAAAAAAAAAAAAAAAAAAAAAAAAAAAAAAGAATATTGTCTAAAAATAAAAAAAAATGCAGGATATAATCTGAACATGATGTCTGCATATTTAATTACCATCTGAAACAAAATTGTCAAAGAAAATATAATAATAATACATTCCAAATTTATAATAAGTGGAAAAGTGTATGACAAATTCAGGCATTATGACTATTTCTAAATCTAATCATATCACACTAAATAGCAATAATATAAGTGAGGCACAGTATGAAAATACTTTACAGAGTCAAATTGTATAGTTATAAAGAATTGAACTTTAAAAATAAGGGATATCAAAAGTCATTTTACAAAAACGTGAGGCCTAATGAGTCATATATGATAATATTTGATCAGTAGTCTCCTTTGCTATTAAGACTATTAAAAATTGCATGTGAGTTATTTACAGTCAATTCATAAATGGTTTCAAGTACCTACCATATTTAAAAAATATATGCCTGATAATAAGATAGTGACTACAAATATATTCAGTTTATCTACAAAAAGTATCTTTAAAATAAAATATGAAGCTTTTGTATTTTGTATCTATAATGGCTGTCAAATATTATCCATTTATATTTATAAAGGATGTTGATAATAAAATTATAACTGCAATATGAACTCAATGAGGCTTTATACAGTTCTAAAACTACCAAATTCAAAACCAAGTATCCTAAATTAAACTGTTTGTGGGAAGATTTAGGAGTTGTCTTTGAATTGCTACAAATTTATCTCTTATACTTTTTTAGATCATCTTCCAGGAAATAAAGGCTTTCCATTAGCTATATTTAATCCATGTATTTATGACTTCGAGAAAGCATCAAATACATTCTCCTCTAAAATAAATACCATCAATAAATTGAATATCCTGGTACTCTCTCCATTATTATATTCCTTTTATATTGAGAAATAAATTAATAAATGTTTATATAGCTATACAAAACTAACAATAATTATATATATTTATTTATATACCATGATTATTTTGAGTGAAAAATATAATATACCAAATAAATCAATGAGTTCATAGAATTTCTTATTAAATGTCAGAATGTTAAATGGGCCAATGTTATAGAACCAGGATTATAGCTGAAGTTGTAGGGTTCTTGCCTACTATGAAAAAGTTCCATGCTTGCTTTGGCAGCACATATACTAAAATTGGAATGATACAGAGAAGATTAGCATGGTCCCTGCGCAAGGATGACACGCAAATTCGTGAAGCGTTCCATTTATTTATTTATTTATTTATTTATTTATTTTTGGTTTTTGGGTCACACCCAGTGACACTCAGGGGTTACTCCTGGCTATTCGCTCAGAAGTCGCTCCTGGCAGGCACGGGGGACCATATGGGGAACCGGGGGATCGAACCGCGGTCCGACCTAGGTTAGCACAAGGCAAGGCAGGCACCTTACCTTTAGCGCCACCGCCCGGCCCCCTCCATTTTTTTTTTTAAGAAAAAAAATAAGAAAAAGTTTCTGAGTTCAATCCCTGGAACAATATAGTTCACCAAGCATTTTTAGGTAGGACTTTCTTTTATCTGAACACTGTCAGGTTCAAGCAGAACTTCTACATAAAAAGCACATCCCGTCAGTAGGTTTTGTGAGGCAGACTTAAGCCAACAGTGGTCCTGACATCCTGGGTACCACTCAGATGTCCCCTACAAATAAAGTATTATACAAATAAAATATTGTAATATAGATATCAAACAAAACACGCACAAAAATGCTTGCCTAACATTTGTTCAGTTTTCCCGATATAATAAGCTAAGTTAACTTCAACATAAAACATTTATCTCGTGCTGTGGTGAGAGACTTCATAAGTTCAATAATGTGCATGTCCAGCCCCAGGCTTAATAATTCTATAACTGTTCATTTTGTTATAACACAATTCCTTTTTAAATAATGCAAACAAAAAAATCAAGATGAATATTTAAAATTATCATTTTTAAAGTACAGTTGGAAATACAACTCTAGAAATATTTCTCTTGAATTGCAGAATACTGATATATGAATTCAAGGCACAACCCAATATCCAGTAAAGAAATCTATTGGAATGAATTGAACTAAATGCATTTTCTAAATGTATTTGGCCACATAAATCTTATTCATATGATATCTTGTATCAATATTAAATATAAGTATCATCATAGTAGAAATACACTGTGGAGTACTTTGTCTAAACATAAATTTTCTCAGTCTTCTAAAAAAGTTTGTTCTCTACACTTGAAGGATTCATAGATAATACTTTGCATTATCTAAATGCCTGTTTTTGTCTTTCCTGACTATCATTACATACATCTTTCCCTGGTTTATACACTGAGCTGACTATGCTGTCATAATTGAAGAATAATTTTGCAATTTTTTCAGGAAAGAGATTTCTTTGCTGCATTCATATATTAAGCAGGAGTTTGATGCTTTAAAACATTTTAAAATTTTCTTTTAAAACCTCATTGAGAACAGGTTATGATAGGCTTGTTTATGGTAAGGATATGTATCACATCTTTAGAACTTTTCCTGCAATCTTCTGCAGTCAACCTTATATAGTAATACAACAAGCTTATCATGAGACTATCAGACCACATGAATCCTTCCTTAGGCTAATGTTGTCATAGGATGATTATATGATGTGTTTAAGTAGCAAATTAGTCTCTTGTTTTTTTTGTCATCAATTTAATACTTTCCTTACTTGCTATTTTTGAAATAAACTAACCATTTTTCAATTTGAAAAAGACTGATACAATTAAAAGCATTTAAAACTCTTAAACGAGAAAACTCATTGAAATGTAATGATCAAATAAGAAGCATTTTTTTTCTTAATTTTTAAATTTTATTTTATTGCAGCCATTTGTGATCTCAAAGTCCTTCATAATTGAATTTCAGATATACAGTGATTCAGGGCTATTCCCACCACTACTGCTGACCTCCCTCCACCAATGAAAAGAAGCATTTTATAGTCTTCCCACTACATTATAAATATTATTAAGCTCATAAATTTTTATAGAACTTTATAGCAAAATTATCAACTACTAAGAAAAAAATCATTGAATTTACTAAAAACACCTTATTCTCAATTATTTAAGAGGATTTATTGTGCTATGACCCTTAATTTACTTGTTTTAATAAAGTATGGGACCAGAATAACATCACAGCCAGTAGGTCATTTGCTTTGTATAAGGGCAACCTAGTTTTGATCTCTGGTATCCTATATGATCCTCTGAGCATCTATTGGAGGAATTTCTGAGTTCAGAGTCAGGAATAACATCTAAACACTGCTAAATGTGGTCCCAAAGCAAAGCAAAACTAAACCAAAAATACTAACAAAATTTAAAAAATTTCAAAACTAAAAATAAAACAAATGAATGAGCATCCATTTAGTCCTCCTTATATTATGTTATATTCAAAATTTTCACTTTAGTCCTATGTTTTAATATCAAAGAAATAAGATCCACTAGCTATTTAAATAGTTAATAAATTTATTACTATAAATTTATAAGAACTTTTTAAAACCCAGAATAAAAACTTGGATATTGACCAAGATTCACATATATTTTCAATTTGTTCAGTGTAACGTCTTACATGATATTTGTCAAGTCAAATACTGAGAACAAACCAATTCTACATAAACATACACCTAAAAATAAGAACCAGATGGATTTATGTACAAATTTAGGATAGGAGGTAGGGTGTTTACCTTGCAAGTAATTGACCCAGATTTCCATATATTGCCCCAAGCACTGCCAGAAATAATTTCTGAGTCCAGAACAATGTAACTCTGAAACATTGCCAGCAGTGGCACAAGACAAATAAATATTAATTGAAAAGTAATTAATTTAATTATATATAAAGAACAAAATGTACCAGAAAAGTAGCTGTGAAACATTGTTGCTTATCTACTTAAGTTGTCTTATATGAAACTGAATACTTTTATAACTTTAAAATAGTGATATTCATAATTGTTTATAACAAATATTAGTTAAAATATTGATCATGGTATAGTTATAGTTAGCTCACAGAGCGTGCAAGTATTTTAGGAACAAAATATAACATTCGCATGCCAATCAGCAAAATGTAAAACCCTACCATGTTCACTGGCTCCTTAATCAACACTTTCTTTAGTAATGTTGGTTTTATAATAAACATTTAAATATTTATTTTCTGTAGACTATTGTGTGCTCTCTTGATTTCTTTATTTAGACATATAAGTGTATTCACTCAGTATTGTTCTTTATCTTCCTGATTCATTGAGTTTACCACAATGCTCTTCAGTTTCCCCTACCACTAAAATGTTAAACTTCATATTATAAAGAAGTAATATTTTATTGTGTATGCTTGGGATATTTATATGTTATTATCCAATGTTTTCAAATTTTGATAAATTTGATAGTAAATAAACTATAATAAACATAAGTTTATATATCTATAAGTATTTTAGTGTTCTTTGAATAAAATTGGTGGAATATATCAATAAAATCTAGAATCTTTGCTTCAAATCAAGAAAATTTTCAGATTATAAAGCTATTAAATTAAAAAAAATTTTTTTTGGTTTTTGGGTCACATCCGGCGGTGCTCAGGTGTTACTCCTGGCTGTCTGCTCAGAAATAGCTCCTGGCAGGCACGGGGCACCATATGGACATAGGGATTCGAACCAACCACCTTTGGTCCTGGATCGGCTGCTTGCAAGGCAAACGCCGCTGTGTTATCTCTCCGGACCCTATTAAGTGAATTTTTAACTTGAAAGAGAATTTAGAAAAGGCCAAACACCTGGAGATATAAAATAACATACTATTGAATAACAATTGACTCTGAGAGAACAAGAGAAGAAATGTATCTTGTTATTGAAGCTTCATTTGATTCATTTATAATTTTTGTTTGTTTGTTTTGGGGTCACACCCAGCAGCGCTCAGGGCTTACTCCTGGCTCTATGCTCAGAAATCACTCCTGGCAGGCTCAGGGGACCATATGGGACACCAGGATTCGAACCAATGACCTTCTGCATGAAAGGCAAACGCCTTACCTTCATGCTATCTCTCCAGCCCAGATTCATTTATAATTTTTAGAAGGCGACTTATTGATATGATAAATGTTTAGTTGTATTATGATTAATAATCAGTTTATTATGTATTCTATACTTGGTTAATGTTTTATGCTGATTGTACTGCCAGTCTTATTATTTCTCTTTGATTAATAAAGCCTAGGGATCATTCAGAAAATATTTCTTTTTCAAGACCATATTTAAGATCCTTGACTATTATTTGAATTTCAATAACTTTGAATTCAAAATTTAACTTTATTTCTGGCATAAATTATTTCTATTTTAATGTTGTTGTGGAAAAATGTTAAAACCAGCAGTGTTCCAGATTCATACCTAGGAGTAATGAACTGCAAGGATATTAAACTAAGGGACTCCTGTACACAAGGCCTATGCTTTTCTAAATTAGCTACATGCCTATCATCACCTCTATTATAATTTCTATGATACCACAAATTTACATTTAAATTTTTGAATCACAAAATGTAACTTAAATTAATATAATTTATAAAAATTATTTTATATTTTATTATAACATGTTTTACTATGTACAGAATTTGTAGTTCATATCTTTGCTAACAATTTTGATTTTTCAAGATAAAGACACTAATGCTGAGCTTTTCTGAGAGAATCAAAATTTGGTAAGAGGTAGAATTTCATTGAAATACCATACATGTGCTATTTGATATAAATTTTTTCAAAGTGATTTTCTTATTTTCTATAGAAAGGGAAATAAATTTTAGTTTTACTGAAATAAAATGACTTTAAAGTAGCCTGTTTATTCTTTCTGTTATTTATAATTTCAATTCATACATTTCTTATGTTAATTTGGTATCTGTAACAAAAGACATTTTTCTCATAGGTTTTCACATTTATAGATTTTTTAAAATGTATTTGTAGTTTTGGCTTATTTACTGCTGCTTCCGTATCTTTAAGTTTGGTTTTCCTCTTATTCTGATATTCATTTTGGTTAAGCACTTCATCATTTCTTTTTAATTGAATTTATTGGTTAAGCATTTGCATTTTGTATGACTATGACTCAAGAATGTGTAAAAAGGGATATACTACATTTCTGGTTATTACAAGAAGATATAAAAACTAGAAAGAGCATTATCCCAAAATTGTGTGTGTGGGAGTATTGTCTCAGTTCTAGCATTCAAGTTAATTATTAGATGTCACAGCAGGACTATAGGCAACACTATCTTCAGTCTAAATCCCCAATTTTATAGCATATAAAAATATTAAAGATAAACTACAAACAGATAATAAATGGTATAGAGGTGTGGAAGTTGAGGACTGCTAAAGATTCAAATGGGGCTTGCTACTGCAGAAAAATTGGATGCCAGTACATAAATGACCAGTGCAAAGAAAAATCATTTTTGGTAACCCGGCTAATATTGAGACAATTTCTTTTCTGTAGGCAAATTCCTCAAGGTTTTCTAATATTTTTCAGTCAAATGTGAGTGCTGGACAAATTACTTATCACCATTGATCAATGCTGACTTTGAGGGTGTCCTTCAGGTGTCTCTGAGAACGATTTGAAACAAATGTCCCTTCTTGGTTCTCTCCTGTTTCTTATGGCTGCCAGAGAACATCAATAATCAGAATTCCATTTTAATTTTTCTGTATGGGATCTTATTTATAGGGCAATTTTCAGTGCAGTGTCTTGTCTTTATGGCATGAATGCCTACTCAGGCAGCCTTTAAAGTTTACTGCTCAGGCCTTCCTTCAAGATAGAGTATGGTATTACTTTCAAAAGTAATTTGGAATATGAAGTGAGATGAGTATTTTAGTCATTTGCAAACATCTTTACTTAGACAAGAAAATTCTGGCCTTGAATTTATTCTGTGCTTTTCTAAGGAAACATAAAATGCATCCTTAGAATTACTTTATACTGATTTAAAAAAATAATTGATGATGTCTCACTCTGAAATGAGAACAACCTTACCAAATTCAAATTATTAATTGAAAAAAAATGAACATTTTATTTTATTTCAGCTTCAGCCAGCATTGTTGTTCTCACCCACACACTGTGATAAACTACACCAATGGTCACATTTTTATGTTTTTTCTTTTCTCTTTTTACTCTCTCTCCTGGCACAGGCATATTTCCACTCAGCAGCCTGTCTCCATACTCCTACACACAATTAAATAATGAGACTACTAAGCTATAACTTTTTTGTTCAGAGATTCTCTTCAAAAATCTCTTCCAAGTTTAGATAGGTTCATACAACATTCAAGAAGCATATTTTTAATTTGAAATAGTTACTAAACATTATTTTCCACCACAGTTACATTACTGTCTATCCACTCCTCTCTTTTTTTTTTCTATTGCAAATATATGATTGCTAGAAAAGCAATTTTTTCTTAGACTTGCCCTTAGAAGTGCAGGGAAGCTTGTTTCCCTATTCAGAATGGACTTTACTCAATTAGAAGGAAAGTCAGTTCATCATTGGATGCTGGTTACTTTGCTGGTCTTTATTAAACGCTGCAATCTTTGTTTTATAATGTTTGATCCGCACATCCTGTCACCTTTGAATTTTATGATGGATAGTCTGATCTTTAAGGTTAGAGAGACCATGGCCATTTTCATTATTTTTCTGTGTGTAGGAAACTGTGGAATGAATTCAGAGCCTTATGCATCCCAAGCATGTATTATATCTCTGAAAAATAAACCAGCCCAATATTATATATCTATTTATTTGAGAGCAATATAGTTGTTATTAAAGTTATTTATAAAGATTGTAGGGTAAAAATAGAAATTAGAGAGAAGTAGGTTTGCAACAGGGAGCACAAGTTTCTCCTTAGTAGAAACAAGGAAAGAAACAGATAGACAAGCACATGAGATATGTGTTCAAGGGAGACAAAGAACAAGTCTCTAGCCCAATTTTCATGTGACATCATTCTTTAAAAGTATGTCTACAATAAGACTGAATCTTGTTATCATCTCGAGTCCAGGTGTCTCATTTGTATAACAATTCCTCATGAAGCAGTTTTCTGTGTTTGTTCTTTATAAGATGTTATATTTAGTCACACATGCAGCTAAAATAGACTTGCTTATTTTAAAACTTTATTTTAGAGTTGGTCAGGCCATGACATTTCCGAAAACTCTATTGTCAATAGAGAACACAAATTGTTTTATTGATAAAAAGACATTTATTTTCTCTTTAAAATATTTTTCTCCTCAGAGTATAGATTCAAACGTAGTCTGTGTTAGGTCTTACCTTTAAGCTTCTTTGAGTCTGCATCAGTTGCCAAAACTGATAGAATCTTCTTTCAAGTGAGTTCTAATTTATCAATATTATGCTAAATATGAATCAAATTAATATGTAAATGGATACAAATCAGATATATGTGCTTCTAGAAATTGATATATATATACATACACACATTTGAACCAGAATATATAAAAACAAACTTTACTTTTCACTTTTTATCACTGTACTATTATTATATAGGCAGTAAGCATATTTTAAGATTAATCTTCAAATAATATCTCAATCTCAATATTTATAATAAAGTTGAGAAGCTCCCCTGTAGAAATTCATGAGGTCAATAATTTTATTGTAGAAGAAAACCTACAGGATATAGAAAAAGCCTTAGTGCTCAGTTCTTAATGAGCCACCTTTAACAGCAATTTTTCTGTCTGGCTTAGGAGGATTTTCTTATAGTGTTTTAACAACCCGAGATGACCTTTAACAAAGAGTCTATCTTTAAAGAGAAATCAGTCCACCTATCGTCTTGTATCTAGTATATCAATGTCTAAGTTATTGTGCAAAGAACAGCAGTGAATTCAAAATTGAACATGTGATTTAGAAAGACAGAAATATCTACTTATCTTTAGTAATCACCTATCAATAAACATGTCCACTTATTTCTATAGGTTACATGACTAAAACACATAGTTTATATTCTAGGTTTTGGATTGGATTTGCTTAAAACCTTTTATCTGTAGGTTAGTAGGGTGTTGGCATCTAGATTGATAAAGAAACTTGGAATAATATCATGAATTTAATAAATTCTCCAAAGCATTTGATTCCCAGTACTTCAATACCAAGAAACTATTGGCAAGAACAAAAATTAATTTTCTTCCAGTTTTATACAAGAAAAAACTAAGGTCAAGCTGTAAGAAGGACAATTTTCTTCTATATTCTTATCTATTCAATTTGAATATAATTTGAAGATAGTCTTACTAACTTACAAGTAATTTTTTCTGTCTGTATGTCTGTCTCCTGATCAAGTTTTTATTATTAGGATACCAGTCATATTGAATTGATCCATGAAAGGATCTCATTTAACTCAGTTATCTTCTAAAGATGCGTTACTGAATACAGTCCTTTTTCAGCCATTAGTGTTGATAATTTTTATATATAAAATTTGAGAACACAATTCATCCAAATACCCTAAGTAGATTACTACAATTTAGTAGAGTCCAATTATATTATGAAAGGAAAAACAAGAGACATAATGAATGAATAAAACAAGAAATAGTCAAATGCCAGTAATAAAAAATCTGTGACAACGAATGTTACATTTGTTAGAAAATGCTACTAGGAAATGCACTTAAGGAAATGAACAGGAAAAATCCTATGATTTTTGGTGGAAGAATATTGACACTTGGTGTTACTTAAGATTTAGCAATTATTGTGACTCTATGACAGTGACATTTCACATTCTTGTTAAATCAGTGTACCTAAATTTAAAGAAAAATCAACAGAAGTGCTATAGTTTATTGGACAAAAATCTTGAGACTTTAGATTTATTTCATTTAAATAAAAATAGAAATTTCAAAATGAAATTTATTGGAGAAAAGTAATATTAGAATTCTGATATAAATTTTAGGAAACAAAATTAAGTTAATATGAGTTTTTGTTCATATGAGTTTTTGTGAAGACTGAAGTAAAATGATAGATGTACATTTATTATTTTCAAATATATATGTACTTGTATAAAAAATTAAAGGAAGGTTGCTGGAAAATTTCCAAAGACAGCCTTTCACAATTGTGTTAGGTGATGATTTAAGTCCTGGAGTCTCCTTTAAAGTCCTCCCCAGCACCAACTTTGCTGCCCCACCCCAGCAGGTGCCCAATGGTAGCCCTGGAACTCAGAAGGCAGAAGAGGGAAGGCTGGAGGGGGAGCAGAAGTTCTGTAGCTCCATTCAAATTCGGTAGAAGGCC
Source organism: Crocidura indochinensis (assembly GCA_004027635.1). Taxonomy (NCBI): domain Eukaryota; kingdom Metazoa; phylum Chordata; class Mammalia; order Eulipotyphla; family Soricidae; genus Crocidura; species Crocidura indochinensis. The sequence continues at coordinate 18,010 of PVKC010005046.1, read as the reverse complement.
TTAGGACTGGGTCCTCCGCAAGGACCTCCCTTTTTCCAAGAAAGGAAGATTCAACAGTGGCGCTGGGAAATTGAAGGTTTCTGGAGACTTTCCAAAGACAGCTCCTCTTGTGTCGAGTGGGGGAGTTAAGGCCTGGGGTTCCCTTTAAAGTCCTCCCTGGCACCAACCTCGCTGTCCCCCACCCCAGAGCTGGTGCCCAGTGGTGGCCCTGAAACTCAGGAGGCAGAAGAGGGAAGGCTATAGGGGAAGCAGAAGCTTCAGAGCCTTAGTCAAAGTTGGTAGAAGGCATTAGGACTGGGGCCTCTCAGGTCCCTACACCTGCAAAGTCTTCTCTGTTCCTATGAAAGAAAGATTTGGCTATAATTCTCTTTAAACATGTTTGCTTGGGACTGGGGTAATTGTACAGTGTCTATGGAATTCTTATATCACATTATCCTGAGCATCACTGAATATATCCCTGAAGTCTCCTGAGCAATTTCTGAGATGTCCAAGACTACTACTAGAACCATGTGTTAGTCCAGATAATTCCAGTGCCATAGGTACCAAACATCACCATCTCCTAGAGCTCTTGCACAGAAATTCAAACTAGTTTGTCTGAAAGTCAATCTCTAGTGAGGTGTCTGGGCATTCTGAACACCACTGGGAAAGCCAACTTTCCCTAGAAACTTCTTCAAACTTCAGTGGCAGAGTTAAATAACTTTATGTTTACCCAGTTTAAAATCTAGCTGTCTCATGCAGAACACTTCACCAACACTGTTTACAATTAATGAAGCAGTGATTCCAAAGTGTGTAATCACTTCAGAGCCAAACAAAATTTAGACAATGTACTGGTAATATTTTCTTAGTTAAAAAGCTTTTCTGGAGGGGTTGGAGTGAGGCAGAGAGAAGCACAACAGTGGGGCATTTGCCTTGCACAGGACCAAACCAAAACAGACTGGTTCGATTTCCAGCATCCCATATGGTCCCCCCCTCCCTCCACCATGAGCCAGAAGTAACCTTTGAGCGTCACTGGATGTGACCCAAAAACAAAACAAAAAAAGTTTTTTTTTCTCCAAATTTTGAAGAGACAGCAGACAAAACACAATAAGTTAATTTACCATAGAATATAAGTACTGACAAAAGAAGGAAGACAAAAGAGGTAAAATTAAACTAACAGGTTGGCCTGTTCAGTTCAAAAGGTTCTGGGGTGGGGATAAAAAAAAAAAAGAAACCTTCCCAAGGATAATCCCAGGGAATATTCTACTGAAATACATTTATTAAGAAAGCCAAATCAAGTCTTCTATTGTTTTCTTCTTGAGTAAGCTTCATTCTCATGTAGAAAATATATTTAAAATATATTCTATGTCTACTTCCACACTACAAGTCTAAGTTAAGGTACATTTATGGCTTCCCTAGTTTAAAATATTTTTATCTAGTTTGTTTTTAGAGAAAGGGTTATTAAACACTGTTATTTGATAGAGAAGACATGATTCCATAGTCTGAGACATGGGTTAATAATAATTCTTATTATCATTGATTAATTCTTTGTTAGGGTATCAGGACTTGCAGAGAATTTTGAGAACTTTAAGATGCAAAGTTTTGGAAAAGTGTAAGATAGTACTTAAAAAATAAATCTCTAACCTTGAAACACTAATTGGAAGCAGAACCTCCTTCATATTAAAGAAGCAGAAAAGTCTAGAAAGATATTTTTTTTCAGAAGCACTTGAACAGTGATGCACTATTCACCTTGTGGACTGATAATCAAGTATTTTGATTATGGACTTCAAATGTTTAAACTGTGATTAATAAGATTCTAAATCGCATCCACTCCATTTTCACAGCAATTTCCTAAAGGATTTTTTCCTTGGTGGATAATAAGTTATGTTGATGTTGGCAGCTAAAAATATCTTCAAGATGTTTTTGTATCTGGTTGAAGCCTCATGTGCAGTGGCAATAAAAGCTCTGTGTTCAAGGAAACAATCCGAAATAAATAAACTTTATAGTAATCATAAGGCAATTATAAATGCACTTTCATTTTCTAAATTTTTTTAGTTTTGGACCATAACAGATCACGTGACTGAGGGCTGATTTCTATCTACCTGCTCCGTTTCACTCTTGGCAGGGCACAGGGATAATATGGAGTGCTATGCATTAAACCTGGGTTGACCACATATAAAACAAATACCTTTACCCACTGTAGTACTTATCTTGCCCTGGTAATACATTGTTACAAATTTCTTTCCTGCTACTGTTATTCAAATACTATTTTTTCTCATTTTTAATCTACAAATGTTGTTGATTCTGCAGTTGTAAATTTTAATTTTCCATTGGTCATGTTGTTATAAATAATCTCAGGGAATCCAGATGATGATTCAATGATTTAGAAAGTGCCTACAACAAGTGTAAGGTTCTGACTTTAATTCCTGCTATTTTGCATTCTTTTGAAGTAATGCTGATTGCACCATGGCAGAGGGAGAGAAAAAAAAAAGAAGAAATAATAATCTCAGTGTCTAAAGATGGATAGAATTCTCTTAGACCTGGTGAAGAATAAAATGAAGCTGATGAAAATGAAACTAGCATAAGAAAAATTATTCCATTTTTTTACAAAGAAAAAATAAACACAGAGTAGACATGATCCAAAGTTTAGTTAGATTCCTTCCCATATAAGAATAATCCATTCAAAATTGAATAATGTTTTGGACTTATATTTTTGGTGAAAGAAAATGGGAAAAATTTTATCTGAGAAGGTTTTCCTTTTAATCATGAAGAAGTAAAGAGCAAAACATAAATCTATGAACTTATCTTAGTAATAAGAGGGAAAGGCAAAAAAAAATTTAAAAAGACAATTGCTGAATAAGAGAGTCATAGGTGGGAGAATATTGTATTGTCTTGAACCTTAACTGCTTTATATTTTCCTTTTTATAAGACATAGTAGTAAATAGCTCCTGTTATCATTATAACAAGAAAGTTATAAATAATAGCAATTTAATTGAATCTATGGCTATTTAAATAATAATATTGTCTAATAATAATGAATATAGTGATTTGTATAACGAACACTGCAACTCCCTTTTCACCTGCAAGAAAATCATTTAATTTAGTTTTTTTAATGAAACTTTAACCCATGGTTTTTGAAAACCAAAAATATCCAATGCATTTTTAGTGAATTACTTGGTATAAAGAATGTTATCTGACAATATATTGTGTATAGCAATTGGTTCCCAATCGTTGTGAGTTGAATATGTCCTTGATTGTTCATGTACCATTCTCTAATGATTGGAAAAGGGAAGGAACCTTCTAATTTTACAGAAACACCAGAATTATAGAGAATAGCTTCTGAATGCTGTTGAATGGGTGGGGTAAAGCACTTTTTTCTTTTTCAAATATCATGCCGCTGTGTCTTCTTTAGAAATGAAATGACATAAAATTGAATAGTATATTCATAGTCTACAATTGAGGAGAGATTTGATACTTCATCAAGCCTTGTCATCAGCAAAATATTTCTAATAGTTCCTTCCAGCTTCTTTTACAATGTATGTGTACAAATAATTGGATCAATAGTATTGCAGATAACATGTAGTATTTTTCCTAAATGGAATACATGGAAATAGTGAAAGCAAACTGAAAAGAATCTTGGGCTTTGTACTCTGAAGAATTCTTTAATTGCATCTATTTGTTATTATAGAAAAGGCAAGATTTTACTACCCCAAAATATAGAACAAAGCTAAATTCTCCTTTGTCATTGGAGAAAACAATAGCATGTTAAAGTCTAAACAATAATGAAAATAATGATCAAAAACAAGACAATAACTATAAGAGAATGCTCAATAACTATAATGAGAGAGCAAAAATATTTTATAAAGGTTGAAGACCTGTCTCAATAATAAATCATGTATTTTATGAAAGAGGCTTTAGGTTTGATTCCTGACAGAGCAAGCCACTAAATCCCAAGCCACTAAGCATACCAAGCCAGATTAGACCGAAAAATATAAAATGTCAGAAAATTCAGACAACATATTTTAAAACCTCAGGTTATAAATACTTCACAACATTAAGATATTTTAATTAAAAACTGAAAAGAAAATTACATATAATTAGTATTTCTTTCCATTGAGTATTTTATGAAAATAAAAGATGATTTATTTATCTGCATTAAATACATTTCTATATATCTATATGGTTCCAATTATAAAACATATTTAAATTAATATTTGTATGATTCATATCTCTTTAAAAGCAAACATTGGTGGCAACTTAAATTTCGGACAATCCCTAACATTAATTTTTGGGGCCACACCTGGTGATACACAGAGATTACTCTTGGCTATTTGCTCAGATATTGCCCCTAACATGGGTTACTTTACAGGACCCTAGAGCATCAAGCTCAACCTGTTCTGGGGTCAGTCACATGTAAGGCAAATGCCCTACCACCGAGCCATCACTGTGGCCCACATAATATTAAGATTTTGCATTTTAATTTAACTATTACAGTCCCCCCAAATTCAAATACAAAAACAATTTTTTCAAGATTGTGTTCTTTATGTGATTATTCTATTGACTTTATTATACTATGTGACTCACTTTTTTATCAATTTAAATCAATAGGTGACAATTTGGAATTTGACTCTAGGTCATAAAGCACAAATTCCATACATACAGTATCTCTTAAGCATCTTGTCTTTTATTTTTTTTTAAAGTTCCAGCAGTATTACCTTTCACAATATAGCAGCTGCACTCTTTGAAAACTTAAAATGAAATACAGAGATTTACTCAGAAGTCAGTGTTCTGAGAGACATCCCAACTGATATCCCAGATCTAGCCTGTGACAGTCATCTGACAAATATCTTGGTCTAACTTGATGGACATTTCTGATACCTGTATCCCAGTTGACCTCTCACTGCAACTAAGTGAAAAACCTCAGATAAGAAACATTTTTCTGAGTTCAAAAGGTCATATAGAAAGAAATAATAACAGGATTTCTTCGAGGCCATGTCCATTATTAAAATTTTGTTAAACATCAATAGCTAATTGTAAAAGAAACAAAATTCGTTAAAACCTTAAGCCCAATTTTTCCAGTTTCTCACCTCTGTTCCTAACTCTTTATGAGTAATTACTGACACCTAAAATCAAAAGCAGTTTTCTTTTCCTTCAGGGTGAGAAATCCATAGGAATTCAATTTTATTGTTGAAATATGAAGTTCTTTTTCCTGAAACTGTAGTAGAGAAATAAGTCATTTTATTATTGATTATTCGTGTTCTCTTAAATGCACAAAATAAATACACAAAATAAGCAAGATACTATGTACCTTTTAATTTTATAATTAGGCCTTTACATTAGACCAGAATATGTTAAGAAAAATGACCTATCTTCGAGCATCAATACTAGCCTTTTTACAAGTTTTTACTTATTTTGTATTATTTGTAGAGCCAGAGTAAGTTTTTTATTTCATAGTTTCGAGAAACTATGGTCACACATAAGTGATATATTAGTAGCACACATAACTTAAACTTCGATGTTGACATCTCAACTATTAAAAAGTAAATGTATTGTTTTTAACTCAAAATATAAACTATAGCTCACCCTATTAGTTAGCCATACAGAATGCTTTAGGGTTTTAGTTTTCATTCTACACTCTATCTAGTTGTCATTGGGTTTATTCTTTTATGCCATAGACATTGATGAAAAAGAAAACAATGCCCTGCTTAGCAGTGTCAAAGAGAAAATGTATTGGAGGACTCAAGCAGGTAAGGAAGAATTTATTCACGGCTATTGCTATTGGCAGAGAAATGAAAGCAAAGCACAGTAAGTCTAAGTTCGAGGAGGACTCAACTCAGCTGTAACAAAGGGCAGACGGTTGTTGAAGAGCTTCTGGGGGAGTCATAGGGGACCGCTAAGTGTGTGAAGTTACCTGACCCATTGCAATGAAACATTTTATCTTGCAACCGGACATCCATCCTCCCTCCTCAAATGTGAGATAAAACACTTAATTTCCTTAACTTTGCAGAGAAAGGGCACCTGGATACCTGGGTTCTAAGAAAAAACCTCCATGGGTTGTAAAATTAGCAAATGGCTCCAAATCATTCCAAATAACAGGGAAATAAATTGCAATGAGTTTTTAAAAGCAACATTTTCAAGAAAAAGAGGAGAGAATAGATCTTTGGAGAGATTATGTGTGTGTGTGTGTGGGGGGGTGAGTTAAAAAAGAACTATGCGTAAAGTTTAGTCAAACTGCTAGGAATTTTGGATCTTACTGATGCTAGCATATTTTCATTACTTTGCATATAAATGACCTAAGAAGAACATTTTTTATGTTTGTTTATTTGGGTCATACCCACCCAATAGTACTTAAGCCCCCACTTCTGGATTTAGCCTCAATAGTCATTCTTGTCAGCTTGAAAAACCATATCTAATGCCAGGAGTCCAGGTAGGTCACATGCACAGCAAGCACCTTAATTATATATTATATATATATATGGTATATATAGTTATATAGTATATATATAGTTATATAGATATAGATATTTCTATGTCACTCAGCTTTTTCTTTATCTTTCTTTTTCTCTCCTTTTCATGTCTTCCTTGCTTACTTGCTTCCTTCCCTCCGTCCTTGCTTCCTTGATTTCTTGCATCCTTGCTTCCGTCCTCTCTTTCACTCTTTCACTTTCTTCTTAACTATCTGTGAAGCATATTCTTGTTTTGTGACAATACTGTTGATTTATCAACTTTCTATATCTAAAATAATCTTTTAAAAGCTGACAATGACAACTTTCCTTTTTTTTTTTTTTTTTTTGCTTTTTTTTTTTTTTTTTTTAGGACAAACTTCACTCTGCTCAGGACTTATCCTGGCTTTATATTCAGGAATTTCTTCTTGTAATGCTCAAGTAGTCTTATGGGGTGCTGGAGATTGAACCTGAGTAGGTTGTGTGTAAAGTGACTCCCTCATAGCTATACTATCTTTTATCCCTCTAGTTAAACCTTTTATTTTAACTTTTATTTTAAGGATTTTATTGTTTGGAATGCTAAGGTTAATCATACGATTTTCAGTTTTCTAAAAATTTCTCAGTTTTCTTATTGTATACTTAATATCAAAAAGTAAGGTTTATACATACATATACATATATTTAATATTTGTTTCTAATTTGAGGGCTATATACCAAGTCAGTGCTTGTAGGCAGTGATCTGACGACCTTTATTTGACAGAAATAAAACTCAGTTCTTCCTTTGTAAATCTTCACAGTTTATTGAATTATCTTTTCAACAGACAGGATTTGTGTGTGTATGAGAGTGTGTGTGTGTGTGTGTGTGTGTGTTTAATTGCTTTCCCAGCAACTCTGCCAATTTTTTAACCCCAAACACACTGAACACTATATCATTATATTCTCAGATTCATTGATTTCCGTCAAGGTAACCTTTCTAAAATCTTTCAGTTAGATATATTTCTATGTTCTTAATTTGCTATCTGGAGATTTATCCTTTTTTAGTTTTTTTTTTTAACTTGTGTTCCCAAGGTGCCCCTTTTCTCAGCATATGTTGTTGTGTTTAGTTTGTCCAGCAGATGGTACTATGACTTAAGCTTTGACTTCTGTTGATCATGGTGGACAGATGGAGGAGGCAGGGAAAGCCAAAGTTCTATGACCTTAGTCTCAATTACGGGGTTTGTAGGACGAAGGTCAATCAAGTGGAAAAATTTGTGTTGTTTCTCCTTTCTATGGGAAAGTATGCTTGGAGAGGTTCATGCTTCATGTCTCATTCTCTTTACTACCTATTTCTGTTGCAGCAGGATGTTTTCCTTCAGAATTTCTCAAATACCTGAGAAGTTGGAAGATGGATTCATTAACACGTACAGAACAGAGAGTCTGTAGAGGAAAATGTGTATGGTTAAGTTCAAAAATTGTAGTTAATAAGTCTGTGACTTTTCCTCTTAGAAGCAGTTGTCTTACTGATATTCTTTGGTGAGATGTGTGAGGACAGACAGGTCTTTTTTTTTTTTTTTTTGTCCTGAAATGTTATAATCTATTTTATTTTAATGACTCAGACTTAAAATAAAATATTTACATTCTAGACTTCTTCATTTATTTTGTTGATTTTATTCAAAAGAACATTTATTGAATATTCTAAGAAGTTTGTATTTTTTCTTTCAATTATTTTCATGTTTTATTTATACTTTATGAAAAGGTATACCATGTCAATTTTGCAAACTTACAACCTCTCAAATCATGATTGAACTGAAAAAGAAATAGTATTAACTGCCCAAACAATTTTCAAACATTGAAAGAAAGTAAAAAACAAAAACAAAACAAACCAATGCATTAGAAACTTCCAATGTTTGCTGACTGCTTTCTTTAAGGATTTTTTTTCTCAGAGTTTCTGTTTGTTTTTCACCTCTTTTATTCCTTTATGTCTAAAAACTGGTGTGTGCATTTATATTTTCTTCTCTATAGTAAGTAGAATGCTTATTTTATTAGCATACATAATCTTAAAATAGATTGTATTATAGTACCTGAATTGACTTATGTTATAGTATTTTATTATTAAATTGTTTTTAAATTTGTAAAGTAGAAACACAAGAAGGAAATTTTGTAATGTATTACAAACAATTGATCATGATATGTCCACTAGAAAATTTTCACAAGTATATTTAGATTCCAAATAGAAAAGTGTCTATTGAAATTTATTTTTCATGAAACTTATTTTGTCTTTGATTTCAGATTTCCAGCAAAATAAAAATTAGTCTTCATAAATTATAACAATTTTAATGAAAATAAACAGTCTTACACATTAACTTATGATATTTACTATCTAGAATATTATTCAACATTTATTTCAAAATATTTTATAATATATGAATTAATGTTTATTAATTTTTTAAATGAATTGCCTCTTATTTTATTTTCAGATAATTCTCTAATCAAAGTTAATGTATCTCGAAAGCACCACTTTCATATTTTATCATTTGTAAGATTCATCCAGAGGACAATAACAAATGTCAAACATTTAGACTCTACCTCCTTTATTATTATTGTTAGTTTCTGCTTCTAAGTATTTGTTGGAGAAGGACCTGAAAATTAGTTTCTCACACATTTCTATGTGATGTTGATTTTGCTAGAGCACTCTCTTAGAAGTGCAGCAAATAAGAGTAAACATAGAAAAAATATTCTTTTCTTATCCATTTAACTTCTGATTTGTGTCTATGTGTATGTTATGAACGTGATTTCATAATAGAGAAAACTACACTTAGTTGAGAGAATAACAGAAATACTGGAGATCTATGTGAAAGTTGTCTTTCATAAAGGTGAAAAGATAATAAACATACAAAATAATTATCTGTAGAACTCATTTAGGAAATTATTATAGAATCAAAGAAGTAATTTATGAAGATTTCATAACACACTCTGATTCAGGATATTTACATAGAAATAATGAGAGATAATAGATACAGATTAAAGAAGAGATTAAGCTAATAGAAATAACTACTTTTTTAATATTTGCTTTAGAGTTTCTATTTTAAAAAAAGTATTTCAATTCAAAAATGTAGAAAGAGAAAAGTTGAATATAAATTATGTGAAAAAAAAATTTTTTGCAAATATTAAAAATGTTAATCTCATTATAGCTATGCTTTAAAGGAAAATTATTATTAGATGATCTAAGAAAATAAAGGTAATGTTATAGGTGAAAATCAATGTAGCAATTGCTAATGAAATCTTCATTCACATTTTTATTTTAACAAAATGTGAAATTTTATATCTAGGCCAATAAAATACATGTAGGAATAATTCTTATAGAGAAGTATTAAATATTAAAAGAGAATTTATTAATTTAATACATTGAATGCTAAACTAACAAGGATCATTTATCATTTTAGATGATTCAAAAGAAATATTTTCAAATATTTATAAGTCATATATTTAGGACTTCCGAAAGCACATTTATAGTATGAATACATTTTAAACATTGGAAAAAACATCAAATTCTGTAAGCAATTTCAAATTGTTTAATATAGGTACTTTTTATGACTAATTTTTGAGGTGGAGGGCATGCCTACTGTTACTTAGGTCTTAATCTTGGACTCTGTGCTCAGAGTTTAATCTTTGCAATACTGAGTAATAAGAGAAGGTCGGTGTGGTATGCCAGGAATCAGAGCAGTGCTGGCCATATTCAAGAAAAGCACCTTACCTTGTAAGGTATACTATTGAATTGTAGACTAATTTTCTGACTGTTTGTTTTTCTTTTGCTATGTTTTTGCCTCAGATTTTTTTTTTTGTCTATTATATTTTGATAAAGAAGGAGGCTGTCACAAACATTTTATTTTTAATTTTGGGTTATTTTTTTTGGGGGGGTGGGGGAGGCACAACCGATGACTCTCAGGGATTACTCTTGGATATGCACTCAGAAGTCGCTCCTGGCTTGGGAGACCATATGGGACGCCAGGAGATCAAATAGCAGTCCGTCCTAGGCTAAGGAATGTAAGGCAGATGCTTGTGCCACTGCTCTGGCCCCTGTCACAAACTTTTTACCATTTCATTTAAATAAAGGAACAATTTATATTTTATTCAAAAGAAAAAGCATTATGATATTTCTTTCTAACTATACAGTATATAGATATTTCCTATTAACTAGTACAAAACATATAGAATATTTCCATCTTCAATTTAATAACAACATATTTAAGTAAAGTCTTAATTATTGATACTTCATGTACAAAAAAGCAATTATACAAATGTTTAGATAGTAATCTATATTTTGTGTCCTTTTAAGGAGGTGAATTTTGATTACTTGTAATTTCTATCATTAACAGTAGGTACAAATTTTGTAATTATCATATTATGGTTTATGTTGCATTCAATGAATATGGAAAAATATTTTCACAGTGAAAGTAAATAAATAGGGCCCGGGAGATAGCATGGAGGTAAGGCGTTTGCCTTTCATGCAAAAGGTCATCGGTTCGAATCCCGGTGCCCCATATGGTCCCCCGTGCCTGCCAGGAGCAATTTCTGAGCATGGAGCCAGGAGTAACCCCTGAGCGCTGTCGGGTGTGACCCAAAAACCCAAAAAAAAAAAAAAAAGAAAAAGAAAATAAATAAGGAGAAATTGAAAAAACACAATAATATTATTTCTAAAAAGTAATATAATTAGTCATTAAGTTATTGATATTGACACAAAAATTTTATTCCTAGACATTTTTAGAAACCTTGAAAATTTCTACAAATGCCAATCAGCTTATATATTAGCATAAGATAACCTGATTATTGTCCTTCTTACATAAACTTTTAATATGGTTTTATTCTATTTTTATTGATTTCTAAGTTCTAGAATATTTTAGGTCTTATATATTTATATTATACTGATTCAATTTTCTGCCTATAACAAATATATATTTATAGATCAAATATAAGACTCAGAAGTACCTATAACTTGTCAAAACAAAGTTCCCCTTGCTTTATTTTTTTGAAATCTCTAAAATTGGAATTTGAACATACTTTTTTTTTTGTTTGTTTGTTTTTTTGGGGGCCACACCTGGTGACACTCTAGTGTTACTCTTGGTATATGTGCTCAGAAATCGCTCCTGGTTTGGGTGCCATATGGGACACCAGGGGATGCCAGCCACATGCAAGACACCATTCCCACCCCAGAACATACTTTTTTTTTTTTTTATCAAGATTCCCAAGAGTATTACATTGCATTTGAGAATAAATCTTCTTGAATAAAATGTATGTGAAGATTACTTCTTTAGCTAGTCATAAGTCAGGAAATTTATTTTCTATTTTTGAATTCACAAAGCAGCAGAAAAGGTAAATTACCAATATATGAATATTTAATTTGACTATTTCAATTAAATATAACCCCAAAACTATATGAAGTCATAGGACACCTACAATTTAAGAGTTTATTTTACTCTTTCATAAAGGCTTAAACAATAAAAACTACAAATACTAAATTGTATCTAATATCTTGTTCCAAAAAAGAAACATGTAAGACTTTGTTCAACTGTTTATTATAATGTAATAGGATTTCAAAAGCCTCATTTCAAATAGCTGTGGGGGACGCAGTGTTAGTGTCTAGAAAATATGTCTTGCATGAGGGAGACACTGACTTTGAATTTCATAATTAATGACCCCAAAAAACTATTAGTGAAGACAATAGGGTGAAAACGATTCCCCTGACCTGAATACTAGTTTATTATAGCCACACAGCAGGATCAAATATCTGGACGATTTTTGAATAGATCTCCAAAATTAAAAAACAAATATATATATAAATGATATACTAAATAAATCTTACTAATCAATGACAAAAATATAAATATAAAACTATTTCATTGAATATTTTGTTTTGTTTTTGAATTTTGGGCCACACAAAGCGGCCCTCAGGAATTGTTCCTGCAGAGGCAGGAGCTGTGGTGCAAAGTGGTAAGGCGTCTGCTTTGCCCATGCTTACCTAGGACTGAGTATGGTTCGATCCCCCAGCGTCCCATATGATCCCCCAAGCCAGGAGTGATTTCTGAGCACATAGCCAGGAGTAACCACTGAGTATCACTGTGTGTGCCCGTCCCCTTCAAAAAGGAATTGTTCCTGGCAGGTTCAGGGGAACATATGGAATGTGGGGTATCAAACCCAGGTCATCCCAAGTCGATTTCATGCAAGGCAAATGCTTAACTGCCGTGCTATCCCTCCAACCCCTAAACATATATTCATATGTGTCTTTATATGGCCTGCTCATAAGCTCTTTTAATTTATACATCCTATATCTACAAATTAAGTTGCATATTTGTACACATATGTGTACTTATATAATTTCATATTTATTTCAAGATAGCATAGTTACAAACTCCATAAAATGAAATGCAGAAGATTGCTTGAAAAGTCTATTTGCATCTCTAATTCTAACGGATAATTTAGAATTAATTGTAATATTAGAATAAATGCTTTGGATAGACTTTTAATAAATTAGTAATTTGTGATAAATATTAGTATTAAAATTTATACACACTTATACTAATGATGTATTTATAATTAGACCAACATTCATGAATAGATCATTAGTTGAATGTGTGTCATTAGAATTAATAATAATAAATACAACTTTCAACTGAAAGCATATTTTTCAAGATAGATAACTGAATGAGTACTTTAACATTTATTTACTGGAAATCTCTTAAATTTTTTTTTTTTTTTTGGTTTTGGTTTTTATTTGGGTCACTCCCGGCGGTGCTCAGGGGTTACTCCTGGCTTCATGCTCAGAAATTGCTCCTGGCAGGCACTGGGGACCATAGGGGGCACCGGGATTCGAACTGATGACCTTTTGCATGAAAGGCAAACGCCTTACCTCCATGCTATCTCCCGGGCCCCGAAACCTCTTAAATTTTTATTCCCATCATAGAGACTGAGTTAAATTAAATAAACAAACAGGAGTCTCAGCAAATTGTAAGAATAAAACAGTCATATCCCACTGTTCACTTATATAAACCACAATAGTTATTCACATGGGAAACTTATAAGTAGTTACTGCTTTTATTCTTAGAAGGAATAAAGAAACATTGTAAACACCACCATATAGAAAATGAAAAAGAAGTCCACAGAATAAAAAAAAATTTGCATCACATATCTGATTAAGTACCTATATCAAGACTGTAAAGAATTTTTACAAATATATAAGGTGGCAAATAATCCAAATTAAAATGCAAATACTGAATCATCATTGATTTATATGTGGGTAGTAAATAATTGCTGCATATGTAAACATTTCTAATCTTATCATGATTTGGAATTGTTATGTATAAACATTTATGATCCTACCCTGATCAGTGATTAGACCCTACCCTAGGGTGTAACCTAGCAGAATTGTTATATATGTAAACATTTCTTGGGATTAGTATGTTATTGACCCTACCCTAGGGTGTGACCTGGCATTCTGCCCCTACCCTAGGGTGGTACCTGATTCTAGTGTATAAAACAGAAATCTGTGGAAGACTTTTGGCTTTTTGTTGGAACTGATGCTGAGACATCGGACCTCAGTTCATTCCACCGAATAAAGCTGATATTTCCACAAGTCTCTGTGAGCTGTTTATCCGCCGATTCACCTCAGAACCGCTGGTTACTGGGTGGTAGACGTGTTCTCCAAGCTGGAGGGGAGAGACCTCGTCCTCCCTACCTCCGTTAGCGAACCTCTCCTGGGGACGGATTTCTTCAAATAATAATTGCTATGATTCTCAGAAAAAAATAAGCCTTGTACAGAAATCCACTTAGCTAACAATTACAATGAAGATCACTTGACGAAGTTATTTTTTCTAAGCAGTGACATAATCCAACATTAATCGAGCAAGTTCTATCTGAGGACAGTGATGGAGTTGAAAGTGATTTATACTCTTGTAAAAACTATGACATCCCATTATTAATAATGATTAACAGTAGTAAAGATTTACAGTGATTACAGCATGACATTTGTTTTCTTCATTCCATCTTTTGTATTTATCTTTTATAGTCTAGAGTAGGATGTCTTATTGATTTGGATGTATTTGGGTATAATTGGATAAAGTTCCAAGTGGCTTTCTCTACTGTAACTTCTCTTCCACAGTATTGCAAATATATTGATTTGTTAGTGGTTTCCTTTATCCACATGTAAGAATAATGAGTGACCATACTATTAACATGTTTGAATAACAGATCCATTATCAAAAACTATACCAAGAAGTTCTAGAAGAACATTTAGAATAACCTTAGCCTAGAGAACAAATGTGGTGTTATTTTCAATACTATGTTGACAGGTTATTCACTTTTTTAAAGGTCCAAAATTCATATTCTGTTCTAGAACTAAGGAAACATAATGTTCTTGAAGACAAATAGCGAAATTGTCACATGTATAATTGATATTAAAACAAATAATTGTTAAAATGAAAAACTGAGCAGTTATTTTATTATCTGAAAAAAGTATTTCAAATGACATTTTTCCAGGTTGATTGCTTTCCTAAATTTAACTTTAATATAATGTCAGATTATTATTTTACTAAAGAAATTGATTTATATTCTTGAAAATTAAAAATGTACATACATATTGAATCAGCCACATAAAATTTTTAGCCACATAAAATTTTTAAAATAGAAATTGTAACCAATTAGAATAGATATTTATATAATTTATTTAAATAAATAAAACATTCTGGAAAATAATGAGTTGTTTCTTGGAACAATGCTGTTTGATCTCTTTACTCACATAATCTTTATTTGCTATCCAATGTTATAGAAAATAACTATTTTTGTCATCTTTAAGTTTCTAGAAAAAATAGTATTATCACTGAGTTAATAAAAATGTTAGAGAAAAATAATATTTTACAATGCAGACTTAGGGGGCCCAGGAGATAGCATGGAGGTAAGGCGTTTGCCTTTCAGGTAAAAGGTCATTGGTTCGAATCCCGGTGCCCCATCTGGTCCCCCGTGCCTGCCAGGAGCAATTTCTGAGCATGGACCAGGAGTAACCCCTGAGCACTGCCGGGTGTGACCCAAAAACTACAGACTTAGATTTTTGCAATGCTTTGCATTAAGTATTCGTCTTCTTTATAGCATGGATTTATCTCATAATGTCTACAGAAAGTAATTAAATTAGTTAAAATAAGGAGAGAAAATAATGGAACCAAAGGAAATAAAATCTTGAGCAAAGAATAACTGGAATTTTATGGGTTTTTTTTTTTTTACTTTCTACCTTTATTTGATAAAAATTAGGAAATAAAGGGGCTGGAGAGGTAGCATGCAGGTAAGGCATTTGCCTTTAGAAACAGGAGTAACCCCTGAGCACTGCTGGTTGTGACTGAAAAACAAAAACAAAAAAAAATTAGGAACTATATTAGACAGTCTACATTTCCATCAGCAGTAAATGCTTATCTCTTTTTCCCCATGTTTATGCCAAAACTGGTTGTTTCTGTCTTTGTGATATTTACCAGTAACACTGATATGAGATGATATTTCACTGTTTTATTAATTTGTTTTTTCTAAAGATAAGTGATAGATAATATTATATTTTTTCATGTTTATTTTGGCAGTTCACATATCTTCCTTGAGGAAGTTTTTTTTTTTTTTTCATCTCGTTCCCAAATTTTGGTGATGATGGAGGGGAATTTTTTTTCTTGTAAAGTTCTATCAATGATTAATATATCTTGAAAATAAACCCTTCATCAAAATATGGTGGGAACATTTATTTATCCCAATCTCTGGGGTGTCTTTTTATGATTCTCATTATTTCTTGAATAATACAAAAGTTTCATAGTTTGATGTTTGTTTACTATTGTTTCTATTTGTTTATTATTGCTTCTAGATTGTGTGTATATTGTGGTTTAAATAATGACATTGAATTTTTGATGATACCTCTTTCAACACATTATTTTTCCAATGATTTCACTTCTAGGCATCTACCCAAAGGGCCCCAAAACTCTATCCAGAAAAGACATTTGACTCCTCTTTCATTATAGTACTATGAATAATAGCTAAAACCTAGTAACAATCAAAGTCTTTAAGAATAGTTGACTGGATAAAAATTTATATACACAATGATATATTAATTATTATTAAGAAAAGGTGAAATTATACAATGTTCTGCTATGCAAATGAATCTTAAACTACATGATTTAGTGGAGTAGTGAGATGATAATGACACAGAATAACTTCTATATGTGGGGATAAAGACACATAGTAGAATTAAGAAAAGTGAAAAACAACAAAAACTTATACCTGGTCTTCAGTAGTAAACTTGGGTAAGAGTTAACAAGATGTTGGGGGAAAAATTGAGTCAACAGTAATAAAGAAGCAGATATTGTGTGGGAGGCTGAAATGCTTTATGTATCAATAAAACTCTACCCGGAACGGTATAATTTAAAGTGTCAAAAATCAAGTAACAGGGAAAAATACCTAGTGAAAAATTATTTATTGCCTATTTGATAAAAAATTTAAAAAAAGCATAAAGCTTATATAGCATTATTAAGTCCATATTGTTTCTATTTTGCTTAAATTTATAACCTATTTTAATTTAATTTACATTCCTAGAAGAATTAGCAAATGCTTACTCTAAAAACTCTTACTTTTAGAAAGGATGTAAGAATCTAAGAGGCAGCTTTGATATGTCTTGATATGTCTTGATATGTAAAAGCTAAATTTGATTGTGATTGTTAATAATAATTTAATTTAAGATTTATTATGTCTTGTAAACTTAAAAGTAGATTAAATATTTCTTAGTCACTTTAGAGTTAATGAAAACTTAAAACATACTTTGCTAGCTTAAAAGCAGTAGACATGAGAAATATTCCTCAAATACCTACTTTATTTTTTGCCAAGTCTATACATAGGTTTACAGAATTTAGAATGGTAGACAAGGTTTTAGGTAAAATACACAAATGTTTTCTCTGTTTATATATAAAACATAATGTATTAATTAAAACAATTAAAATCAAGTTATACTAAAACATAACTTATGAGGATAACTTTAGTTGTCAAAAATAAACATGTTTATATAAACACAGTAGTGCCAGTTTTTAATTTTACCATCCAGTAACAGAACTTCTATCTGTATACACAGGTATTGATTGAATAAAAGAAGTAGCTATTTTTGTCTCAAATTTTTGAAAAGACACTTGAAATTGTATATTGTATAACCATATAAGTAAAAGAGGTTGGTGACATATTGAAAAGTATTAAATAATTTTAATAGGGGGACAGACCAGCAAGTAGGGCATGGGCTTACATGTGGTTGAAATTGGGT
Organism: Crocidura indochinensis; assembly: GCA_004027635.1. Lineage (NCBI taxonomy): Eukaryota > Metazoa > Chordata > Mammalia > Eulipotyphla > Soricidae > Crocidura > Crocidura indochinensis. The sequence continues at coordinate 292 of PVKC010005046.1, read as the reverse complement.
ACAATACACCATCGCATATGGTCCCCAATTACCAAGGGTAATTTTTTTGATTGTTTGATTTGGGGGGGGGGCCACACCCGGCGGTGCTCAAGGGTTACTCCTGGCTATCTGCTCAGAAATCACTCCTGGCAGGCACGGGGGACCATATGGGATGCCGGGATTCAAATCACCTTTGGTCCTGGGTCAGCTACTTGCAAGGCAAACAAATGCCCTATCGCTGTGCTATCTCTCCAGGACCAAGGAGTAATTTAAAAAAAAAATCTTGAGAGCGGGGAGCGCGGCGGGCAGGGCG